>VXBQ01013473.1:1329504-1348445 GCA_013400175.1 Phainopepla nitens
TAGACAGACCTCTGTAGCTTGAGAGAAAATTCCTTAGATAAGAGAGAATAAACAACCTTGAAAACCTCAGAGAGCGGCTTCTGCGTCTTCTTCAGTGCTTGAGCTGAGAAAGAAGGGAAAGCCTCGACCTCAAACCACCTGAATGTCCCGTCTGTGGGTGATCTCAAGCTAGGTGACCCCACAGAAGGCGGCAGATACTTTTAGTTCTAAGATAGTACTTTGTTGTTTGTACCTTTTTCCAAGTTACATCATTTGGTGTGAAATTGTCCATGTTCTATTTGTATATTATTGTAGGGTTTTACCAGCTGGGGCTTTTGGGAGGCAAGAGGAAAGAAGCAGTTTTATAAAGTTGAATAAAACTAGAGGGATATCCTAGTTTTATCTTCCTTTATCTTTAAAACTGATTTTTTTACCACCTTTTTATCGTATCAAGAGCCAAAATATATTTTTTTTTTTTCATGGATCAAGACTTTTTAGAGTCGGCAACTGCATTCTGCAGATTTCTGTCTTTAATGAGTGCAATCCAGTCATACATCTGCAGGAAAATTGAGGCTGAGAAGGGAGTCTGAGTGAGACAGCCAGGCATGGAGTGATAGAGAAATGGCAAAAGAGACAAAAATCATTGAAGAATGAGATGAGGGTTAACGAAAGAATATTTAGCTGTTAAGAGAGTTCATTCAGAGTCAGGAAGTTCTAAATTGTGAGTGGTCTTTTGCTCTAAGTAAACACCTTTGTAATCTAGAAGAGTTCTCTTATGTGCTCACCTGTTGCATGGCAGCAGCTCTGTTTGCAGTGTAACTTATGAACAGGACTGCTTGGGTTTTAAATGCAGCCTGGAAAATGATTATCAGTGGTGATTAATATGCAGCTTGCTTTTTAACTGCATGCTCTGTATTTGTGTGGTTTTTTGTTGGAATGCTTCGTTGGGCTACAGTGGCCATAGACTTCAATGTATTTATTATAGTAAATAAGTAAATAGCTTTCTGGGGCTTTTAATCATTAACTGATAAGGTATTAATGTTAATTTTATTGCTTTCTAGGGTTATGATAATTCAGAGAGCAGCGTTCGTAAGGCATGTGTGTTCTGCCTTGTAGCCATTCATGCAGTAATTGGTGATGAACTAAAACCACATCTCAGTCAACTCACTGGCAGTAAAGTAAGTAGAAGATAAAGAAGTTTAAGGAGATCCTAATTTCTTTAAGGAATAATTGCTATATATAATTGGCTTATAATTGCATGTATGCATTTGCATTTTGGTTGCCATTGCCAGAAGGTTTCAAAAAAAGCATATACTTGAAACAGAATCATCAGTTGCATTAATATAACTTTGCTGTGAAATATTCAAAACTGAGTCTGCAGATCTTTTATTTGTGCAAGTGTACAAACTTTTGCATAAAGATAATTACCAAACTGTTTCTTACTGCTTTTTAATGCGTTCAGTTCTTTGTATGCTGATAGTGCAGTGATAATGGCTGTATTCAGCAGGCCTTTCCTGTCAGTTTTTGTTGTCTTTGTTTTCATGCAAGTTCTGATTGAAAAACAAGGAACGTGATATGTCCATGTTACATACAGCAGTTTCATTTATTCTTCCTCCTCCTTATTTTGCTTTCACCAGTCTTTTCAGTACCTCTAATTTGAAATAATAAGAACTAGTCTATGGTGGTCCTTTTCGTTTCAGGATATTTATGACTTCGTTGACAGCTTTTTCGTGCAGTTTTTTAGTTGTGAAATTCTTTGTCCTTGGGAGTAAAACAGGACAATTAATTTTGTGTGTCTGTGAATAAGACAGTTCTATCTTCAAAATAGTCTCTGGCAGTGATTGTATTTAAAGTGTCTCTAGACAATATTAGAAGCTTTAGTAAATACCAGCATCAGCAACTCTGACTAGAGGCTTAAACCTCAGCGTTAACTTAAAAGAAAAAAAAAAACCCAAACCACTACGATATTTAGAAAAGCATTATAATTGGAGGAAAGTACTCCATCTGTTTTAATCTAGCTGCCTTATGTAATACTCTTATTCACCTCCTTACAGAAGCTTGAGCAGGTTCCTTGTGACAATTTTACTTGTGTTTGATGTTTTCCATTGGCATGTTATGTTTCTTTTGAATCGACTGTGTAAAGTGCAATTTTGCTTTCGGGGAAAAGAAAAAGGATTCATGTCTATTTTGTTCTACAGTTACTGTAACCAGTCTGTACAGTTTGCAAATACTAAACAGAGTTAATTTCTGGCTTAAATTTGCAGATGAAATTATTGAATCTTTACATCAAACGTGCACAAACGGGCTCTGGAGCAGGGGATACAGCAGCAGATATGTCTGGACAAAGCTAATGAAGCTGACAAGAGTTAACCAGGTCTCCTAAAGCAAGGGCAAGGCCCTCTTCAGTGAAAGGAAAATCCTTACATGCAACTTCTGGAACTTTTTTCTTGTTTTGGTTTGTTTTTTTTTTCCCCTTTCTTTTGTTATTTTTCTTTTGTTTGGCGTTTTGGTTTTCTTTCTTTAACCAACGGCTGTCCTCAGCCTGCATGAGACTGTTGCAATAGAATTATTCCAAATATAAGGAAAAACAGTATTAACATCAGTCGATCAAAGCAGAATAAAATTTTGAAATAATCTAGTCCATCAGTTACCCTGTTCATAATCCTCTGTGTCTTCCCATTAACTTTTGCCAGTGTTACTGTATTAAAAAAAAAAAAGGTTTTTTTAATGCTAATTAAAAAGGTATGCTTTAAGCTTCAGAAGTTAAAATATAAATTCTGTTGCTTTTCTTCAGCTGCAGATAGCATTACGTTTTTATCGCTGTTTTGTTTGAGTATCATGTCCCTCACTAGAAACAAGAAGTGATGTGAAACAAGGCTGAACTAGTCTGAACTGCAGTGAGACTCGTTCACTGTGTTGGTGGTTCATCATCTTATTTACCGCTTGTTTGGGATATTCTGGAGATTGAGAAATATGCCTATAAAAAGAAAGCTGGATTGATCCAGTTCTGTCACAGTGATATTGTTCATTGGTTGTATGTTTGTTGCATAAATAAGAATTTAGTGTGCGCAGCAGAGGACTGGTACAACCAGTACCTCTTAATGTGGAAGACAGCCCTGCCAGGGCAGCACTGCCGAGCTGGTGACAGTGGGGCAGCCTGCTGGTGAGCAGCAGAGTTCATGGTCACTTGATGGACGTGAACCATCCTTGTCACCTTTCGTTCTTCAAGCAGGATGCTTCAGAATGGAGTGCTCTGCCCAAGCATGCTCAGTATGTATTTATCTTTATCACTAGAATGTTTCCTCTCAACCTAATTGCTGGAACAAGTAGTCTTGTATTGTAACTCACATGGGATCTTACGACAACAGTGCAGAAAACTATTTATTCCTTACCTTCGGAAAAGCACCAAGATTTTCTGCATTGAATCGAAATGGGGGGAGGGGGGAATAGTCACAAATGCTATGGATCTTGCCACCTTTTAATTTAAAGAAAAAATATATATTTTGGATGAGTAGGAAAAGCTGCACCAAATTATTTGCATGGTTTTCTTGAATAGCATCCTCAAGACCCATCTGGATTAAGGTGTGGAAATGTTTCAAGGGTTTGTTTTTCCATTTTTGAAAAAGAGTTAGTATATTGTGAATAATGGTTCTTTGTATTTATGAAGTTGATAATGGAAAGAGAACAAAGATAAGTAAATGTGTCCCTAAATGTTGTCTTTTCCTTTTTTTTTTCTTTTCTTTTCCTTTTTCCCTTTTGTTTTTTATATAAGCAGCAAGCTAATTAAGTGAGAAATGGGATGAAACAGTACCCTTCCCAGGAATAGTGGAACTTTTTTTTCCTGACTTTTTTTTCCCTTTGACTGTGATGTTGTTTAGTTGTAGGAAGTGTATCCTGATAAGAGAGAAAATAGTGGTGCCAAGGATGATGATCTATGCTAGGCTAAAATTCTCTCTACCTCTTCAGGGTGACTAATTTTTGACTGAGCTGCTGCATATAGCACCCAGTAGAAGAACTATCTACAGAAAAATCTTTATTTTTTTTCCAAATTATCACTTAATGTGTATTCAAAACTCTATTCTTCAACATTGTAGCCAAATATCATAAGAAACTACTTACACGCTTTACCTGCTAGGAACCCTGAAAAACAAAACTGAATAAAAAACCTAAGTCAGATGCTTGTAGTTAACATGAAAGGTTATTTTTACTTTAGTTTGAAGTGAATGCGATAGAAAGAGCTGAGATGTGGTTATTAAAGAAGCAATGCCATTGCAGAGATTTATTTGGAGGAAAAGTTGTAGAAATACATGTAAAGACTTAAACCCAAGACTGCCATAACTCGTCGCTAGCCCTTTTTAGCAGCTACATCAAGAAAATAGTATCTCCTCCTTCTTTCCTTTGTTATGTGTAACATCCTTGTTGTTTTCTACTGTTTAATTACATTGTGTATTTATAGTTCTATGCTTACCATTGTGCATATACTGGCAATAAAATGTACATAACATTACTTAAAAGATTAGCAATGTATACATTCTGGTTTTTCTGTTTTATTTGATCACATGCTAGAAGAAAATTATAAATGTGATTCATACAGCATTGGTTAAAAACAAATTTACCTTAAACTTCATGTTTTGTGTGTCCAAATGATGTTTCTTTATATAGTCTTGTTACTAAATCTGACTTGGCATTTGAGAACATGCTGTGAATATAGGTATATTAGATAAGTTTTTTTAAAATTGAAAGAATCTTTATGAACATAGTTTCTTTCATCTAGGCAGATTTTTTGTTTATTATTTCATTTATGTGTACATTATACATCATTTACATTTTATTTTTTTAATATTTAAAAACATTTTTCAGTCTACAGTCTTGTAGTTTTTGCATTTTAATTATACGAAAGGTCACTTCAAAAATTTGCACAGATTCTAAGCTTAATAGCCCTGTATGTTATTCCTGCATTTTGTATAGGTAATATTTATTTTCAGAGAATCATTGCAAGATGACTGTTATTTGTCATCTTTTTGAAGATGCTATTTCATACTGAAAATATAAGTTATTGAAACATACAGTATATATTCTGGATGAAAACTAGGTTTTTTTACATGTAAACAAAAGATATGTTTTTTATCCCCTATATGACTGAAAAATTTTGCTCCAGGTAGGGGGGAGGAAGATATTTATCCAAAGTTTGTTCATGAGTTTTGCTTTTAAGCCGTCTTTAAATGTTTTAAGCAAAGATATCCCATGTATTAAAAATCTCAATGCAATATATTTAAATGAATCTTTTACTTATGATATAATTAGTTCTGTTTCCAGCAGAGATGGGGTTGCTATCTTTGTAAACAGATAGAATCTATTTATATTACATGAAGCCATCAGAATGTAAGAATTTGGAAAGAAAATTATTTCCACAGCAGCCAGTTTATCAGATTCACTGCATTGCTTTTTGCTTCATTTCCTATATTATAAGTAGATATTAGCTCAGTTAAATTCAAGCAATGATTAGTCATGCCTTATGTTCCTGCTGGAGGTGGTTTCTCTAATGGATTAGCATAAAGATCTGGGGAAAAAATAGGATAGTTATAAGTTGCTGTTGTTTCAGACAGGGTTTCTCTATGTTCCTCCTAATATCCTGTGAAGATAGGTCATTGCAGTCATTTGAATACTGAAATGTAATTCTTAAAGGTTGGGCTTGGGCTTTTAAAAAGAGGAAGGAGAAGAAAAGCTACATGCAGAATTAGGATGGGAAATGGATATCGTGGATGTCTCAGACCTGAATGTCATTTGTTTTAAAGAATTTTGAGTAACACATTATGTTCAGATGAAGTCTTAGCAAGGAAGTTGGGATAATAAATGTAAATGGAAAGGAGAGCTGATTATGTAAATTTCCCTGAGTTGGCTTGCTTGTTTGTTTTTGAAGATAAAGGTTGGAACAGATTGACTTGTGTTTATTATTTGCGGTCTGAGTCACAGAGCAAAAAGAACAAACATCTGGATCATGAAACACTTACATATTCTTAATGGTTTCTATCCATGTAAGTCACAAGCATACCCATGAAAAACTTCTCCTGAGAATGCAGGCCTAAATTGCTCACAGATTGCATTTTCAGCAAGGGAATTCAAATGCTGAGTGTGACATTGTCCCTTTGAAAACAATCATAAAAGAGAAAATAATTTAGAGAAATAAATCTGTTGAATTACGCTTCAGTCACTCCCGATGGGAGGCGAGTGAGAACGATTCCACTGCCTGTGCTAACTTGCACTGTGTTGGCTTGGGACTTTGCAAACACAGAGAACACAGCAAACATAAATATGATGGGGATGCATAAGCATCAGAACTGGAAGAAGCTCAGAACTGGAGGATTATCTGGAGAACAAAATCTGTTGTTTCCTCCAAATTCCTACAGTAAACTGATGAGTTTTGCGGTTGCAATCTACTTCCAGGTAAGGCAAAAGTCAATGTGAATATTGAGCTCACTTAATAAAAATGTCTTTAAATTTTCCCCCACATGATTTTTCCAACTCATTAAAAGTATGTACTTTAAAGATTGGCTCCATAATTTATATGTTTTTTTCTTTTTTGTTAAAACACAGAAAATTTTCAGAAATGTGGCAAGTTTGAAGAACTAATTGTGCTGGTCTGGCAAAAAATCAAACTTCACTTACTCTTTTTCGATATTTTGTTTGTTTCTATGTTTTAGTGTACTTTAAGAGCTCAAAGTTTCCAAGCTGTGCAGCTTGGATTATCCCAGTTAAAGAAGTTTCTTCATTTGCTGATAGGATTTTAGGATAATAAATGTATTTACTAAGAAGTTTGCAAGCAGTTTTGAATACTGCATGATTTCTGTTGAATATAAAAATTGTGTAACTTCATGTATTTTGGATAGATGTAAGTGATCCTAGTGGAAATACTAGTGGAGGGAGTAAGATTGGAAAAAATTATGGATAGTGAAACCTGGAAAATATTTCTTCAGTGGAAAAAGGAATATATATGCATGTAGAAGTTTGATATCCACTTATATTGATATCAGATAGGAGGTAAAAAGGTAACTGAACTTGATCCTGGGCATCACAGTTTTACAGGTTTTCTTTTCTAGTATCCTTTCTTTCCTAGATCTCAATATTGTCCACCAGTGCTCATCTTTGGACCTCTGTAAACTCATATTACAACCAGTACTGGAGATAGTTCTGCTAACCTAATTTCAGGATAAATTAAAAGCAGTGCTTGTCTGTCCAAGGAACACCTGTTGCAGTTAAAAACAAATACGTAGATTTAAGTTATGCAGTAGACAGATATTCTTAAAAGTCAGCAGGACTGGTTTAGGTATTCCCTCACCAACTCTTCATCTCTGCCTGTGGCAGAGCCAACAGAGTACATCTGTGGGAGCTTCCCTAATCTATTCCCCAGTCTGATTTGTCTGGAATAATCTCAGACTGGTCCTCCAGCAACCGCCAGGGCCTGTGCCAGAGAATGAACGAATGTCTCAGGGGCTGAGAGGGTCTGCAGTATGGGGGCAGTGGTGGGGGAGCAAACACAAGAAAACCCACCTGTTTCTTAGCACAGTGTGTTCAGCCTGAGCACGTATAGTTCATGTCAAAATACCAGGGAAGATGAGGGAACTGCTCATTTCAGCTTGGATAAACAGCTCAAGGTGCAAAGCCTGTAGGGGAATGGATGTGTGTTCCGTTTAAAATTGCAGATCAGCATGCTTTAAAACGCTTAATTAATTTATATGCTAGTCGGAAATAATACATTTGAAATGTACCTAAGAGTGTGCAACTACAAAAAGCCTCTAACCTGGATAAATAGTTATTTCCAGCCTGTTACTTTGTGTCCTTTCAGCACAAGTTAAACTAATGCAGATAAAACATTTTTACACTATAGTAAATGCTTTTACACAGATGGTCGTGTCCTACCTAAAGAATTTTCTGAGCTGTTTGATGTGGTTTTTGATCTTTGAGATGACAGCTACAGCCATGCTGGCCAACTAATCAATTGAAATACATTTCCAAGAAAAAATTACCTGCTTTCCCTAAGGAATTTTCATGTATCACCATTTATATAGCCTGTACCTGCCCTAGAGAAGAAATCTAAATTGAATATTACCTGATTGTTCAGAAGGCGCCAGCTTAAACTTTTTAAAACCTTACTTGAAGAGCTGGTACTGTCAGAGGCTGTCCTTTCTCAGAAATCTATTAATTAGCCGCTGGTTAGGCCATGTAAGAAGATTTTTGCACTGTTAGGAAGTGGAAAATGCAAGGTTGCTAGAAAATAAATAGGAGAAAGGCATGATGTGTATACTTAATTTAACCCCTTGTATGTTGCTGGTGGAGGACGGATTGTAGGAGAATGGAGATAGTGCTGAAGGCCATCTCCTGTGATGAATTGCAGCTGTACTAATTACCAAAGAGTGGGGACAGCCTTGCCCTTCATGGGTCACTGCTATGTCCAGTGAGGATGGGTGTTACAAAGGAAGGGGGTTAGCTCATCCAGAGTCTGCTGGCCGTGCTAGGGACAGGAAGGAGTTAGCCGGGCCTGAAGAAGGAAGAGAGAAGAAGGAGAAAAAAGAGTCAGCGTTGTGTGGAGCAGCCCCTGGAAAGGGTATGGAGGAAAGGTATGAGAGTTGGTAAGGTAACGGGGATGCTTGGAACCCTCTTCAGTGTCAGTTGTACCTCTGCTGCCATGTTGCAGCTGATGTTCTTAAAAACCTTAAAGCCCCTGTGTGATTTGTAGTGTTTTCAGGAAGGGAATTTTCTTGGAATACATAATGTCTTGCTTTCTGCTTTGGGAATTTGGAGGAAAATACAGATGTCGGGGGACTTTATTTACAAAGCTAAGCCAGCCCAGTGCTTGAAAATGTTAGACCCAGCAGGGTACCAGAACTGCCTCAGAGCCTCAGGTAAAAGGGAGTCAGCCCATTAGGACTGAGAAATAACCACGCTGTTTCCTGTGTCAGGCAGCCTACATTGCCACAGCAGTCTGGGAGTTCAAATACTTACTTTTATGCTACCAAGAACAAAATAGCAGAATAACAACTACTTGAACTTGTCCACCTTTACAGACTTCTGAGTCATCTAAAAATAAAATAGACTCCAGCCTTTGCCACCATCAGAAGAACCTGCTAACTTTAGATTTAGGTATGATGTAATGGGTTAAATCAAAACACTCCCTGGTCAGTGATGATGTCTAAATCTCAGTGCCTACAAATTATCTTCATGTCACAGGTTTCTTTGTAGGCCATGGTCTTCATAAAAGGCAGCAGAAGAAAGCAAAGGCAAGCAATACTTGCCATGCTCCATCTTGTAAGATGTGAAGTCAGTAAGACATTTATTCCCTGCTTCATACCTCGGCACCTTACTGCATCCTGAGATTGAGAAGTAGGTAGTGTGAGAAATATGACTATGGAGGAATAAACTACAGACCAGGAATACCTTGCAATGGAGACTTTCTTAAAAGGCGACAAGACCCCATGAGGAAAGGAACATACCCTCCTGCATTCTGCAGAAGCAGCCAAATCTATGGTTTTTTTGTAACCTGACACTTCAGCATTGGAAGCAATCTGTATTTCTCCTTTACATGTGAAGTTACTTCTCTGAGTGCCTCATTCGTATCAAGGAGACACTGAAACAAGTCCAAGCACAGGGTCTGCTACATATCTGATGTATTTGATCAAAATGATCAGAAGGAGCTGTTGAAGCATTTAGCACACTCATAACACTTAATGTTATGCATCAAGCAGAGCTCTGATCAGATACCCGGTGATGTGTTGCCTTGTCTCCATGCTGGCAGTGTCCTAAGACTTCTACTGGAACTTGGGAGGTCTACTAAAAATGTGCCTTGTGCGTTTTCCCATTTGCTCTTTATTTTTGTTTGCATGCCTGCTTCTCAAGAGTTCTGTGTCACAGAAGAAGGGTTGGTAAATGCATTCAAGAGGCCCAAATTACAGTATCTAAAAATCATCCAAGGATCCAGATTAATGGTGGCAGGTGGACATGGAGAACTGTGGGGGCATTGCTGCTCATCCTCTGCTGCACTCCACAGACATGGTGCATTGCTGTTCTCAGGCTGTCAGCAGTGACCCTGTACTTCTGCCACCTTCAGATGACCAGACACAGCCAAAGGACTGGGCTGGGTCAGCCCTTGATGTGTCAGGAGGTGTGTGGAGAACTGCAGGTCAGTGCAGCGATGGAGCACATGCAGAAGTTATTCCTGCTTGTGGCTGTTACCCAGCTTTGTTTAAGTCCACTGCAGTAGGAGTGGATACACTCCCACTAACAAGGTGTATAGGAGAGAGAGGCTGTGTACTCAAAAATAGAGGGGCTAGGAATGTGTGTCAGCACCTTTCATAGAGATGTGTGATGGATTCATAGCCTGTCCAAGCCAGGAGTGTCATCTAGACATGGATAACTAACTCACTGTTATCCCAAGTCACCCTGCATAAGGCAGCAACTGCTTTACAACCAAAAAGAGTCCAAAGACCAAATAGGATGCATCAAAATAACAATACTTTTCTAAACTCTGTTTTGGAAATGAAGTATGTAGGGATTGCTTCTGCATAAATATAAAACTTTATTCCGACTTTAAACTGAAAACTAATATTTTTAAGCGCAACAAAAATCATCACTGGACAACAAAAACTGCCATTTAACAAAGTTTTCAGAATAAATATTGAATTCACAGTGTCTTACAATGTACCTGATTAAGTTTTTCATGTGTGGTCTGTAGAATAATTTTTACTTGTTGAAAGCAAAGAGCAAAGATGACATTTCGTCATATATTATAACCAGTTATAATGCCAGTATTTAAGGTCATTTGTTATAGTTCTCAGAAGAGCAATCAGAAAAATTATATGAGGAGTCTGATCACTATAAAAAAGATTAGCAAGCTGAGTGATGCCTTAGGAGACTTCATCATTTTGAATGCAGCTGATGGGGAAAAAAATCCAATAAAGTTATCGGGTACCATATGCTAAAGTACTTCAGTGCATATCCACCCATTAGCAAAACATGAGCCTCCCCACCTTAAATTTCAGGTTGGACTTTGCATGCCATACACAAGCCTTAGAGCAAGAGATGTTTTAAATAAATAATGTCTTGTTGTTTGTGTATACAGTGCTCCTTTGCTGAGACCTGTGTACTTACTGGGCAGATCATAAAGCAAGAGAAAAAAAATAGCCCCTTAACAATAAACAGTACAAGGTAAAAAACCCACCTTATTTGTCCCCAAACTTGAAGGACCGTGTAACTCCATACCTTTGTGTCTCTAGGTTAGTCAAGGGCAGCAGGTGTGGGTGTGGGGAACAGGCAGTGTTTCACAAGGCAAAACACGAGATTTAGATGTAACTTGGGAAGTTTATCCTGATTTTAAAAACTGAGTTACAGTGTATTTGAAGCTGTACCCATATACTGTTCGTAACAGAGATGAATCAAAACACAAGGCTCTGAATAGGACAAAGAAAAGTAACACTGAATTATTCTGAATAATAATTAGTTTGAATAATAACTTCTTCTCTATGTGTTCTGTCTACTGTGTCCCCTACAAGGAACTCAAAGCATCTATGGTTGATAATCATCTTGTCAATCCTTGGAGGGGAAAAAAAAGGCAAAATTTCCTCTTTCGCAGTGCTTTTGCATAGAAGTCCACAAGACCTGGCTGTGCTTTGCTTCTCTTATACCATCAGGGACAGTGGTCATGGTGGGATAGGATGGTTTGTAGCAGCAGCTTCTGTGGTCACACTGTCAAGCGTGAAATAGTTTGCCTACCATGAGGGACCCCTGTCACACAGGCCTTGGGACTTCTGCCTTTTGTAAGAAGCAGGTACTTCGATCAGAAAAGCTGCCATTATTTCACCCTCCCTCCAAGCACCCCATGTCCTCAAGGCAGTAGTTTTTTGGATATTGTCAGTGACTCTCTTGTCCACATAAGGGTACTATTTGAAGAATCAAATGAAGGTAAGAGACTGAATGGGCACATCTGCTGTGATGCTCCTGTGCTTTATTACAGCCTTCTGTTGTGGTTAGGAGAGCCAAAGCTCTGGTAACAGCTGGGCAAGCTAATGACAGAGAACGGAAATCAGAGAACTAAAGCTCTTGCTCACTGTCTGCATTCAGAAAACATGGGCTGAACCCAGACCAGTAGCTGAATCTGCAACTGCTTGCCTGGGCTCCCCTAGCGTGGCTATTTTCACTGACAGCAAATTTTCTCTCTTGATATTAAGAACAAATCTGCAACCCTGATATGTAGTATTTGTGTTATTTAAAAAGATCAAAATTAATTCTAAAAGGGCTAGGAAACAAGTGTATGCTAAAGATAAAAAAACAGGTGCCTCAAATGCCTTTGTCCCAAGTTGTCTCTTGGACTTCACAAGAAAAGACTAGTCAAAACTGCAGTGTTCCTTCTCAATTGCATTCTGACAAATGAGCATCTATCAAGAGCAACAGGGTGGTTTGGGGAGGGAAAGAAGTGTTGGACAGTTTAAAGCCACATGAGCTCTGTGGGATATGCATAGAGAGGTGGGAGCCATTTTGTGGTGGAGCTCTTTGAGTGAAAGGGAATCAGTGGTATTACCCTTTCAATCTGACAGAAATACAAGTCACAGAACAAAACATGCCTGCCCTCTATATGCGAAGCTCTTGTAAACCCTGAGGGAATGTTGTGAAAGTGTTTTGTGGGATGTGTAGTTCTCTTCTTGAGAATAATCAGTGCAAATGGAAACGGAGCTTACAAATAAATGCACTGCATGCATTTAACTCCGTTACCAAAATCTAGAGCTGAAGACAGAGTAGCTTTATTTTACAACTTATCAGTTTATGGAAACAACAATCTGGATACCAGGATATATATTCTTTTCCTACAGTCACTGAAATCAAAATAATTATTAAAAAAAATACAGCAGCGATCACTGGGACACATGCAGCCCTTTACATTTGTGAGGATGCTTGTTACAAGTGTGCGCTTACAGAGACGTCTAAGAGGAGCAACTAACCTTGAAAAGACTCATCCAGCTCTTAATCCTCCTGCAGCAGAGATCAGTTTGTGTACACAAGCAGACCTGTGTCATAACAGCTCTCCTCAAGGTGCTTATGTGCCTCTTGGAGGAGAATAATCCCTCAGAATCACTAAGGCAGCAGTCCCTCTGCTTTCCTGGGCAGCGTCACATGTGGGTGTTTGTTTCTCATCCCACATTTACACTTCCTCTACTATTATTCTGTATTATTATATGCTGGGGAGATGATTCTGTCTCTTACTCCACTCTGGTGAGACCCCACCTGCAGTGCTGCATCCAGCTCTGGGTTCCCCAGCACAGGAAGGACATGGACCTGGTAAAGTGTGTCCAGAGGAGGCCACCAAGATGATCAGAGGGATGGAGCACCTCTCCTGTGAGGAAAGGCTGAGACAATTGGGTTTGTTCAGTCTGGAAAAGAGATGGCTTAAGGGTTACCTTATTGCAGCCTTCCAGTACGTAAAGGGAGCCCACAAGAAAGACAGAGAGAGACATTTGAGTATGCAGTGAGAGCACAAGGGGGAATGGATTCAAACTGAGAGTAGGTTTAGATCAGATATTAGAAAGAAAGTCTTTGTTGTGAGAGTAGTGAGAGGCTGGAACAGGTTGCTCAGAGAAATTGTGGCTGCCCCATTCCTGGAGGTGTTCAAGATCAGGTTGTATGGGACTTTGAGCAACCTGGTCTAGTGAAAGGTGTCCCTGCCCATGGGAGGGGGATTGGAACTACATGATCTCTGAAATCCTTTCCAACCCAAGCTCTTCTGGTCTTTGCTTTTTGTTTGCATTGTTTGATGTTAAATAAATAGAGTAAATAAGGGAGAATTGTCTGTGATGCTAGTAAAAAAATCCCAAAGCAATTATGTTTATTTGAAGCATTTTTTGGCTGCTTCATGTTATTATCACTCTAATACGAAATAATTCCTTTTTGTTTCCCAGAATCTTGCTCTCTGATGTTCTGATTTTCATAGTTTGTGTGTTGCCACAATATTGTAATACTTTTTAAAAGTATCTTTTTATAGAATGAGCTGGTATTTAAAAAACAAAAGTAACAAAGCCACCAGTGAACTACTACTATTTGTCAGTAGTCCTTATTTCAAGCAGAATGGGTGCCCTCTGCAGGTAACTATTTTCAGATGAGGATTTTGGATGTGTGCCTCTTATTATTTCTGAGTGTCAAGGTCTTTGCAGGATCAACCTGTACTATTTTGTGTGTTTTAAAATTGATACTGAAATCCTGGTAGCAAATTCCAGCAAACAAATGGCACTGAGTGCACCAAGCAGCTGTTTTGCATCTGAATATGATTTTTCCCTGAAATGTAGGTGTGAGGAGTAGTGCTGGATTGGTGTTGGAGTAAATATTTTTCCTGCAATTTGACAGTGTTTTCATTGTTGGGTTGGGTTCTTTTTTTAATCTTGGTTCATGGCAAGAAGCTAACTATATGGTTGTAGTCTGCCTGCCACCAGAATAAAATGAACAGGCAAAAAGGATGCAGTCTAAAAGCTGCTGAGAAAGCATTTTGCTCCCTTAAAGAGGTTTTTGTGTATTCCACCTTTCTTCTTTTTCTCTGCAGTCAGTCGTGCCTATGGAGGTTACAGCATTCAAGGTCTCTGGACTGTGTGAAGAGGGAGCTGGGTGCCTCTCTGAGGCCAAGTGCAGTGAAACAGCCCTTTCCCTGGCCCTGTAACATGGGGTTTGCTCAGTGACACTCTAGGACAGTGCAGGGGGAGAGGAGGAGAGAAACAGGGATGCTGCTGAGGTCTGGGCTGCACTTATGTCACGATGGTAGTAAAAAAGCCCTGCAGCTGGGCAGCAGCAGCAGCACAGCGAGTCTGGGGAGCAGGAGAGCACGTGGGGAGTAGCCAAAAACGTTGGCTACCTGCCTCTTCTGGAGAGAGGGACAACTTGCTGGCAGCAGCTGAACGTAAGAGCAGCCCAACTGCAACTGTAATCTGAATTGCATATTTGTTTTCTCTTTCCTGTCTCCCATCACTGCAGCGACCATCTCTTAGCTGAGCACAATGCTTCACCTCATCCCAAAATGCTTTTCTGGCACAGCCAGCCTGAACATTATCACCACCACCAGTATCCCACCAGTAACAACAGCTATCTGCGGTAAGTGAAGAATGGGGGTGACTTTTAATCGTTATCATCATAATTATTATTATAATAATGCTGTAACACACAAGAATGCAGACTGTATGTGCAATCTGTGCTAATCCACAACGCCTAATTTGAAGCCTTCAAACAGAGCTGGTGATTTGAAAATAATTGGAGCAGTAGAGTCAACGTGGTGGAGGTTTACTTTGCTGCAGCCCTACAATTTTCACAAGCCATGTCACTGTATGTGCATGCTGCTAATAGTGTTAGGAATGTCTTACTGCTTAATATGATATTCACAGGCGTTTTGTTTGGTTGGTTGGGTTTTTTTAATTACATCTGCAGTCTGTAGATAAAACTCCATTTATATGAAATAATACAGACTTAGAAATACCTTGATGTCTCATATCTACTTTGATTATTTGCTAGAGCTCAATTGATTGGCAGGACCAGGGTTTTGGGCTGCTTGTGATATCAGTGCAGGCTAAATGTTTTGTATTGAAATTCTGATGCAATATAGAGCTTATTGCATCAGCATATTCCTGTAAGCTATGAACCCACTTTACCTCTGCATGATTGAAATATTATTTGTGTACAGTATTCAAATTTTCTTATAATTAAAAATGATCGTGCTTTGATAAGAGCTAGGCTCATGGATTTCAGATAATCTTGATATTAATTAAGTTTCAATTTATAATGTGGTTCACTCTTTGTATTAAACTTCAGCTTGTTACTTTTTGGCTAAATACAATGTACATAAACATGACAGTGCTTATTCATTTATCTTGACGTGGCTCTTTCTATATTGGTAGCCTTGTAACTATTGCTGCATCACAGCATTACCAGTTCTCTTGCAGAATTGTTGAGTAGCATGTTTTTATCAGAAATGTGTTAAGTTTTAGATTTTAAAACAAACAAACCAACCAAAAAGAAACCCAAAGGAACTGAGCTATATTTGGGTTCCAAAGTATGAAACTGATGAAAATGCAGTGGAGTTTTATGAAATCAATCCTTCTCAGTACAAAGGTGAGAGTGATTTGGAATTTAGATTGGCTAACGCAAATGGATAGCAAACACAGCGCTGTTTCTATTGACTCAAGCAATAAAGCAGAAATGAAGGAGGGGTGCTTGAGTTCCCTGACACAATCTTGTTTACAGGTGACATGCACAGCACATCCAGCTGGGTATGTCACCTCCAGCACAAAGGGAACCAGTCCAAGGGAAAGTGAGGGTGTCCACTCACTCCTCCAGTCTTCCCTTCTTCAGCCTCTGCTCAGCCACGAGGAGGCTGGTCCCCTCACAGCTTTTCTCAGGGCCTATTTTCAACATTCACCTTGCCTCTCATTTCCTTGCCTTTGCTCCCTACATTTGTTTCTATTTTCCCACCCTTATCTAAAAATCTGCCATTTGAGTCCCTCTGAAGTTGCTCTTCCCACACACTTTTGAGCAGCTGCCTTTAGGTCTGGATGGCAGCCTGCATCTGTGTTTTGGTATTGAAATTCAGCGTAGGGGGGACCCTTCCATGCATTATGGGCTGTGTACAGGAGCTGATCTCTAATGCAATTGCCCCTCAAGGCTGACTACCTTGAGGGAGAAAGAACACAAACCAGTTCAGGCACGAGGGTTCAGTCTGGTCTCCATCACTGAGTTGCTTGGCTCTGTCCTCAGCCCACCTTTAGTCCCACATCTGGACATCAGTAAGGCTGACAGAGAAGGAATCAACCTCAGGAGAGGATGCCAGCCAGCATTAGTGATAAGCAGATGGAGAAAGGAATGTCCCAGGATCCCCACAGCCCAGCAGAACTGTACTTGGAATGCTTTTTTTTGCAGATCTGCTGGCAAAATCAGACTCCCACTGCCTGCATTTTCTCTCTGTCATCATGTCTCCAATTCCAGGGTCTGTGGAAGGAGGGGAATGGCAGGGCCACAGGCAGTGTCATCTCTGACAGCTTACACTTGTGGATCTGGCCTGCTCAGAAGCAATTTGTGTGCATTGCTGATCCTCAGCTGAGGATATGACAATGGGACTGATCCAGGAACCTGCCCCACAGAAACACATCACAGGCCTGTACTTTAAAAACAGCAGAAAACTAACAACACACACCTCTAGAGAAAACTTGTTGTGAGTGAGCCTGGGATACAAATAATACTAAAGAAAAAATACCTTCTCTTTAATATTAAGGTTTTAATTAATTAAGAAAAAGGACATTTTGTGGCCTAAAATAGCTAAAGATAACATCTTCAGAAATACTAGCAGTCACTTTGTTTTATCACGGACAAGTTACACTCAACTTTTAAAAACTGAAATGCAAGAGGATGGGTTTTACTGTATCCACTCAGGATGTCCTCAGGAGTGGTTGGAATTTATGGCACAGAAACCAGTTCCCAGTATAAAAATCGCCAATTTCTGATCTTGTAACTGCTATCTAGCTATGTTAGCATAGGTCTAGTAAGCAGAGAAACCAGTTTTGCTATGCATAAATCAAACTGTGTATGGCTTTTCAAGCCTTAGATCCTATCTTATCTGTCAGAAGCAGAAAGTGCACTACTTTTAGTTTCCCACAAACCTTCTTTTGTAAAACTTTTAAAAATGGGGTTTTATGTTATTTCTGCTGCCTTGTCATCTTGTTAGGCTTAAAAAAGGAATTTTGCCTGTGATAGTTTCAGTTCTTTTCACTAAAAGCTGTAACACGGTAGCTAATGCCTATGTTAATGGCTTGTCCATGAGCCCTTGCCTTCTTCATAAATTTCTTTTTATAAGATTCCCCTTATCTGCAGACGAACTGTTCATCTCTGCCCAGTCAGGCAGAGAACTCTTACAGCAATTACAGCAGGAAAAACACCAGTACCTTTTTTTTTTTTTTAAGAAGATGGCAGTCATATTTTAACTTACAAACCGCCTTTAAAGATCATAAATCTTGGTTTGTGTACCTCTCCTTATCTTTGAGGATGCCATCTGCATATTTTGAACAACAGCTAGTATTTTGTTAACCATTCATGAACTTAGGGCCTTCCTGCCTTTATCTTTTGCAAAACATGTGCAATTGTTACTATAGGAACAAAATGCATTTTACAGACTTAATACCGTTCTGTAGTTTGCTCTCCGGACGTAACATTTTAATGAAACGTGTCATAAAACTATATAAGCATTCTCTGAATTATTAAATATGCAGGGGATTTTTTTGAGAATAGAGAGGGGCCCTTATCAGTATCTGTACTTTCCCTGAAGGGAAAGTGTCAAGAGGACAGAGCCTGGCTCTTCTTGGTGGTGCCAAGCACTAGGATGAGAAAGGCAATGGGCAAAACTGATGCACAGGAAGTTCCAGCTGAATATGGGGAAGAACTTCTTTACTGTGTGGGTGATGGAGCACTGGGACAGATTGCCCAGAGAGGTGGTGGAGTCTCCCTCACTGGAGATACCCAAGCACCATCTGGATGCAATCCTGTGCCACGTGCTCCAGGAGACCCTGCCTGAGCAGGGAGGTTGGACTGCATGAGCTGCTGTGCTCCCTTCCAACCTGACACTTGTGTTCCTTGAGGATCCCTCCCAACTCAGAATATTCAGTGATTCTCTGGGGTTTGGGTGTTTTTCTGGGAAGGCAAATGTTAGTGTGGGGAAGCGACTTCACAGCTTATGCCGTTCCAGGCCCCCCAGCCATGGGAGCGGACACCTTACAGCGAACGCGGCTGCTCAGGGCAGCCCCGGCGGTCACTGGGGAGGGAGCGGGGGCGCTGGACCGGCCATTCCCGNNNGACCCTGCCTGAGCAGGGAGGTTGGACTGCATGAGCTGCTGTGCTCCCTTCCAACCTGACACTTGTGTTCCTTGAGGATCCCTCCCAACTCAGAATATTCAGTGATT
>VXBQ01013474.1:5957-34454 GCA_013400175.1 Phainopepla nitens
CCAGCAGCCTCCTCTGGAATCACCCTCATCCAGCAGCCTCCTCTGGAATCACCCTCATCCAGCAGCCTCCTCTGGAATCACCCATATCCAGCAGCCTCCTCTGGAATCACCCATCCAGCAGCCTCCTCTGGAATCACCCATCCAGCACCCTCCTCTGGAATCACCCTCATTCAGCAGCCTCCTCTGGAATCACCCTCATCCAGCAGCCTCCTCTGGAATCACCCACCCAGCAGCCTCCTCTGGAATCACCCTCATCCAGCAGCCTCCTCTGGAATCACCCTCATCCAGCAGCCTCCTCTGGAATCACCCCTCCACTGCCACCCAACATCAGCCTCCCTCAGGGCACCAGTGCCTTGGCCAAAATCACATCTGGCCATGGACTGGAAACCATTCCTTGAGTTACTGCCTCCTACCAGGGAAAGTGCTTTTCCCATATTTAAGCCATTCCTCAGCTTTAAGCACCCTCTCCCACTAGATTTAATGCACTGCTGTGCCGACTGTCAAGGCCCTGGATTCCTGGTGTGACTTTTGGGCAGCCATGAGATTAACTCTTCTGTTCCAAATCATTTTAAGCAGAGGTTAATGCTGAACTTGTGCTTCTGCCTTTGCTGAATCAGGGCTTTGCCAACTTCTTGCTTTATTTATTTGGCTTTCTGTGATTGCTGAGCCGGGATGGCAAGGATCCTACCTTGAACCTCCCCTGGGATCTCTTGTGATGAAAAGCAAAGCCTGCAAACACTGTGGAGTCTCTGCTGCATTACGAGAGGAGTTTCATGAAGATTCATGTCTTTCATATTGTTCTATGAAATTAAAGTGCAGAGGAAAATCACTTTCGAGGAAGTGAAGATGTACTGCAGCAATTTAGCTGTAAACATAATTAAGCAACTGGCCCTGACATACCCGTCCTTTCTTGGCCAAAATTCAGCTGGAGTTTCCATTGATGTCAAGATCAAGCTACGCAAATAATTAGAACAAGCTTTGTCAGGAGAGTAAGATCCAAAAGAGATTTTGGGTGAAAAGGTCTGTAACAACGCTCCCCTCGCTCCTCCTGAGCTGGATCCAGATCTTTAGGCCCTTCATTTCCCTTGCAGCTTCATCCACCTGCTTAAGGCTCACACTGAGAACTGCATGCAAGCCTGTGTGAGGCCCAGCTGACAGCCAGCAGAAGTGGCTTCCAGGCTTCAGACACTGAAGGAAGAAAGGCTGGGATCCCACATGGAGCACCGCGTTGCAATGAAGTCACTCTGCCACTTCAGACTTACCCAAATTACGTTGATGGGTTAATTTTGCACTGAAGGCTCCAGGCTGGGTCAGGCATCATCTCCCTCCCCTGTGCCTCGATGGCAGATTGGGCACCACATGTTGTCCTGGAGGTGGCACCCAGCCAGCTCAGAGTGGCACCGGTGCCTGCGTGTGCTCCGTGTGACTGCTACAGCCCTGAGGTGACATCCCTGCTCCTCCTGCAGCCTCGGAGTTCCCCTGGCAGGAGGGAGTGGTGCAGAGCCTGCAGATGGGGCCAGCAGGACCAAACTGCCTGAAATAAGGACTGGGCAACTCAACACTTGTCATAACTTGCTTATGCACGGGCACAATTACAAATGTGCAATTTCCAAGTGTAAATACACTTACAGACTGGTTATAGTGAAGCAAAAGCAACCTGCTCTTAAGCTGAGCTGAGAGCACTGGGCTTTGGCAGTGATATTTAGAGCTTTCCTGAATCCCTGGGTGTGGAGTGGTTTTCTAAAATTGCTGGGTTTTTAGTTTTTGTTTAAAGTAAATGTATAGTCTTTGAAGCTCCAAGGAAAGAACTTGAAAAATGTGACCTTTAGAGCTTTGATACTGGGTGACAAACAAAAAGAATCCAAAGGACAATTCCCTTAAAAATATACATGGCTATCACTTAGCGAGCAGAGGAAGGAAACAAGGATGATGTGTTTTGCTTCGAGGCCAGGACTGACAGCAGCCTCTTATGTTATCCTTAAAATATTGGTGGGATAACACAGCAGCAGGAAACGTCTCCTGCACGCACCATTGCTTGCCCAATTTTGCAGGAGCAGGTGCTGAGCTGGGGCTGTCTGTGCTGAGCCCCCAGCCGTGCCCAGCCCACGGTCCAGCAGCGCTGCAGGAGGTGACATTTGCCTCGCTGGCACTCGAGAGCACTTCAGCTTCACCTTTGCAAATGAAACTCTCCGCATCATCGGGGAACCACGCCGGGAGGCTCTCCCTCAGGAGCCCAGCAGCTATTCTTCCTGCCATTTCCTACTAGGGTGCTCTTTCAAGGGAAGGAAAAACCTGGGGAAACTGAAAAATACTTAGCTGGAGTGGGCAGAGGCTCCTGGATGTGTTCTTGCTGGCTGAGGCCATTTTGGATTGATGCAGCACTGAAGCTCTGTGGCTCTCGTGGGGTATTACTGTGATGCCCCATCAGAGCAGCACTGCTCTACTGAGCATGGAGCGTGTAACATTACATACACTGCACAGAACTTTCTGCAGTCATTCCCCCTCTCCTCTTTGCTCATCTCCTTGCATGGCTGCAGTTCACCACAGATGGGACTCTGCTGGTCTGAATCAGCTCAGGGACAGTGTTTTGCTGTTCTGTACCAACAACAACAAAATAAAACTCAAACCAACACAAACTCAGCCGAGAAAGTAATAAGAAGGCAAACTCAATTACTGTTTCATATGGCATTATTGTTGCTTTGCTGCTCTTTGTCAGGGACTTCTTCCAGGCAAAATTGGAGAGATTATCTTGTCTAGATGTTATGAAGTAGCTAATCCCTTCCGCAAGTGGAGGAGAGCCAAATGCTTCATGTTGGGCAAGTGGAAGTGTAAATATGGTGACAAAGTGCTGCCACTGCTCCCTGGCTCCAGGGGCTGCCTTTTCCCAGGGCTTTGCTCACTCCACATCTGCACAAGGCACCAGGATTACCCCAAGACCTCCCAAAAGATTTCCTCTTTCCTGTCCCAAAAGCTGCCTGGAGCAGGTGGATTTAGCACACTGTCTCCTCCACTGCTGTGGAGAACAAGAGGGAAAAGGTATTTTTGGAAGAGAAAAGGCCACTGGTTAATGTCACAGTGCTGGTGAGCCCGTGCCATCCCTCATCCCAGCCTCGTCCCCAGCCCAGCTCTTCCTGCTGTCACCTCTGGGCTGAGCAGCTGTGGGAGCCCGAGGTGTGACCCCAGAGCTGCACTGCCTGTCCCAGGGACCCCACTGTGGGTCCTGTCCCTGCACAGCTCCTCGAGCAGAGCTGAGGATGAAGATGCTCCTGCCTTCCTCCAGCCACCCTGCAGCAGGGCCTGGAGTAGGGACCTCAGAAAGCAACAGCAGAAGAGAAGTTACCCACTTGTCATGTGTTCACTGGATTTTAGATGGCACACAGAGAACTCTCCAGGGCCATTATCTCAGTAAAGACAGGCCTGTTTTCACGTAAGAAGGGCTGTTTTCTGGTCACCTCAAGGTAAGCAGGGTGAGGTTGCCTCAAACAGAAATTCTCAAAGATCCAATTTTTACTCACACTGTACATTAACCCAGAGCAACACGTTCATGGGAACAGCCCTGAGACAACTGCCACCTCTGGGCTCTGTGTGAGATCTCCGCGATCCCGGAAATCACACAACCCTGGGAACACGAAAACCATCAGCCCTGCTGGAGCAGCCCCTCTGGGGTGAATCCCAGTGTCCCCCCTCTTCCATAACCACAACAGAGACACAACACAACACCCCACCTGCCCACGGCCCCCCACCCCCCAGAACCCAGCAGCTCAGCTAAAGGATGTTCGCAAAGCCGGGGAAAGGCTGGGCTGGAAACGGAGCAGCCCCAGCCCGGGGGGTGTGTCTGTGTACATCCAGCCAGGGGGATATTTAATGATAATTGCTTCCTTTCAGCAGCGAGCAATGTGCCTGGTACAACCCAAAATGATTTTGCTGTTTTGACGTTGGGAAATCTGCAAGTCAAAGGTGAGGGAGCGGCTGCGCAGAGCAGCCAATATTAAAAATCCCAATCTGGCAGCGGCGGCGCGGGCTGGCAGAGCTGGATTGCCAATCATTTTTATACCTCGGCGCTTTAAATAGCAATAATGTGTTGAATGTGAAATTGCTGTGCTGATGGGGGCTGCTGCACGTTATTAAAATCCAAGCGTTGGGACACGCCGTACACATTTGTGATTCTTTAGAGACATTGTTGGGGGAAAAATACAAACCCTGGGAGAAATTTGAGGGAGGGGGGCCCAGGAGGTAAAGGTGAGGGAGAGGCAGACAATCAGGGCTCTGGAAGATCACCAGGCAAGAGGCAACAGGGAGAACACTTTAGCTCTTGTGGATATGCACAGGAAACAGCCAATTATTTTGGAGTCGTTGGAGCGTTAAGTGATGCAGATTATTCCCTCTAACACTTATTCCCTGTGCAGTTCCCACTCCGTTTGCTCTGCTTTGGCCCATTCCAGACCCACACCTGGCCCCACACCTGAGCCCCTGTGCTGGAGCCAGGCTGCTGCTGTGCCTTCCTGTGCACCTCTCCCTATCAGGGTAAAAAGCCCAGGCAGAGGTGCCCTGGCCGTGGCCCTGGGAACAGGAATTGCTGCTGGTGCTGCTCTGCCTGGCTGAGGATACAGAGCTGAGCCCTCACCAAACCTGCTGCTTCCCATCTCCATGGGAGCGTTTCTCCTCCCCAATCAGGGAGTCATTATCCACTCCAACTGCCACATCCCTCCTTTTGGATGACTAGAACCCTTAATCCATGATTTCACAGCCCTACTTAGGTACAAGCACCCACATGCAATGCAGATCTGTATAAAACCCAGCTCTGCATAAGCACACCCCTGAAAGAGGAAAAGCTGTGATGCAAACATGGTGTTATTTCCATCCATCTATGGAGTTATTGTGTGATTCCTTATCTCCGCCAGCTCCCTACCTGCTCCCCACTCCTCTGTCACACCTTCCAGGTGCCAAACTTCTGCAAAACCTTTCAAGAATAGGATATTCTTAGCTCAGATGTACATAGACCATGGATTGAAGGTGACTAAAATAACAAAAAATCCATGTGCCCTTAATTTGCTGTAGCCTCATGGAGTGCCCTGTGCCAGGCTGGGATCCTGCCATGCAGGCAGGTGAAGCAGAAGAGGAAGGTGGAAAATTTGGATACATACTTTTCAGACAGAGAACAAAGCAGAGATTTAAGGTCCTGTCATCTCCCAGAGTTTTATTAGTCATTTTGCAGCAGCTATAGGACTGATTTTTAATTAATATTTTTTAAGAGAATAGGCATATGAGTAAAGTCCTAGTAATAAAAGATGCCAGAACAGAATAAAACCTGAAGTATCTCTGTTCATCACTCTCACGGACCTCGTGCTCTTTCAACAAGGTCACACAAAAGCAGCAGCTGAGCCTGTATTTCTCCAGCCCCTTCACTGCCCCAGCACAGCTCCTCTCCTCACACACTCCAACTTGGCTCAGTTTGTCACTAGCAACCTGCAGCGACATCACCTTGAGAGGCAATGTCATCCATCCCTCCATCCCTCCATCCATCCCTCGGCACGTCGCTGCTCAGGAGGAGCCGCAGCACTGATGGGCCTCAGGCTCAGACAGCCAAAGGGTACAACACAATCAAAATAAAAAGCCTGAGAAAATGGATTTTAAAACATTAAATGAGAAAAGTGAAGACTCCAGGGAGGAGCTGGGTATGCTCTCTGCTCAGAGGGAAGGCAGCCCAGCGGTGGGGGGCAGAGCACCGCGTTCCCGGCGAGATATTGATTTGATAAGCAGATGAGCTGAAATTCCAAATGCATTGGAGATGCTGATAGGAAAAAGAGGTAGATGGAGAGACGGGGGATCGCAAGAGGAACAGCTGCGTACACTGAGATGTCATGGAAAATAGAAGGTCATCGGGATCCACGAAATTCTCCAAAGAAATAGGGAAGTGGAGATGGCAGGGAGACAGCAGATGTTTCTGTGCCAAGACAATGATGGAACCATAATTACAGTGAGATGGAGCGTCCTGCACAGCCCCAGCAACACGGAAACAAAACAAACCCCAGCCAGACGCGTTTGATTGGCAAGTGGAAAAGGCTACAAAAAGAGTAATAAGCATTTAGCCCTTCCATTACAGAGGAGTCGGGCAAGGGGAAGAACCAGGGCACCTCTTCACTGCAGAGCCAGAACACTGCCCGAGAGGTCAAGCTGCTGACAAGAATCCCTGGATTTGTAAGGGTCTCGCCCATGGGAGAGCTGGGGGCTCACAAGTGTTTCTCCCCCCCGTTTTCAATAACAGCCTGGGGCAGGGGTGCTCAGCAGATGCAGGGGCAAGTGCTTCCTCCCTGTTCCTGGGCTAACCCACCCTGGGTGTCTCGCCCTGTTCAAGGGCAAAACACGGGCAAACAGAGCCTGACACGGGCTGTGGCACCCGGGGGGCTCGTGCCACCTCAGCTGCCACTGGCAAGTGTCCCGGGGTCCAGAGGAGAGGGAGTGTGGTCCGAAGCCGGGCTCAGGGCTTGTGTGCTTGGAAGCTCAGCTGTCCCTGCAAAGAGCCAGCCCTGGGACGTGACAGCTCTGCCAGAGCAGCAGCAGTGCTGGGACGCCAAGGGGAGCCAGAGCTCCTCAGCCAGGGGACCTCTGCATCCCCAGCACACACCCTGACCATCTCAACAGGAACATTTTTCCCTTATTCACACCTCTCTGGCTGTTGCCTCTGTAACAATCACGCTGAACTTCACTTTTCACTTTCTGCACTTGCAAGTCCATTTTCAATGTGAGGACAACAAGCTCACTTCATTTTGGCTGGAGAGACAAAATGATCTTATTTGAGAAAAAAAAAAAAAAATCTTGTTTCTGTGTGCTGAGGCAGCTCTGAGGGAAAGACACGCCACGATCACAAAACACATCCAAGCAAATTAGGGGTCTGTCTTCGTGAGTGAAAAGTAACACTCTCCCTTTATCATCTCACATCCAGACACTGTGTAAGGACAAAGCTGCACAAGCAGAGATACAATCTGGACCTGCGAGTAGAGAGGAACATCACAGGCATGTAAATCGAGGCCCTATAGACGCAGTGTAGAGCTGGGATGATCCATCTCCCTCCAAGGAGTGCGAGCCCGAGGGCCGCGCTTCCCCGGCTCAGCGGGGCTGGGCTGGTGCTCGAGTGCCATCTGCTGCTCCGTGCTCGCCACCGGCCGCTGCCTCCTCCTCCTCCTCCTCCTCCTCCTCCTCCCCGCACCGGGCCGCTGCTCTCCCGAGGAGGGGAGGGGTTGGCGTGAAGGGGACGGGGCAGATACAGAAAAAGCAAACCCACTTTTCTCCACTACAACTCTTTCCTCATCAAGTGTGGTGTCTTCCTGGCCTCAGGAGTGTCTGGGGACAGGGCTGGGCACCTGCAGCAGGTCACTCTGTCCTCCCTCAGCCCGTCCTGCACTGGGTTGTGCCACAGAAAAGCAGCTGTGTCACGGTCCCGTAGCAGAATTAGAGCTACAGGCCTGACAAGGCAGCCAAACATTGCTTCCTGCTCCGACAAAACAACTCTTCCAGTGATGAACAAATGTCTCCCCTAGGGCTGGGTTCCCCAGAATCCCTCCTGAGCATCCCCCCACACTGGGGACAGGAAAGCTGGGGGAGAACAGGGGCCTGGAGCATCTGGATGCCCCAGCAGCCATGCTGGGAGATGGTGGAGCACCAGGCAGAGCTCAGGGGGATGAAGTAAGAGATGCTCGTGCTGCCACTCATGGCAAGAACAAGAATGGTACTTGAGGGCCAGAGAAGTACTTCAGGTGCACTTGGAGAGCAACAGACAACACACAGCAGAGCAGCCCAGACCCACGGATCACTGTGAGAGTGCTGCTATCCAGAAATGAGGGCACCTCACTTGAAACAGCATGAAATGTCTCTTCAGCGTTCTTGAATCTGAACTGTAGAGTCAGGGCACAAAAAAAGAGTAACATCCCCCAGGCAACACGCAGGGTTTTGAAGCTGGGACATGAAGTGCACAAACCAGAGTCCCTCTGATCCCTCTCCCAGGAGAAGGCTGAAACCTTGGTGTAGCCACAGCTACAGCACAACGCCCATTGCCTTCTCCTGCTTTCCACGAGGATTGAGAATGCTGTAAGGAACACCCAACCCTTTCAGACACCAAAACTCACGCCTGGGCACACGCAGCAGCTCTGCAGCCTTGATTCAGCAGGAGGAGGAAAGCTTCCAGCACGTGTTCAGCTCAGCAAAGGCTCTGCAGGGCTCAGGCTCTGCGGGAAGTCAGCACGGCCCTGCTCCGAAACCTGTGGAGCAAAACTCAGCAGCTTCAGCCTGAGGCAGGACACAGAGGAGGCTGTACCCTCGGGGGCAGTGTGGCCCAGCACAGCAGGGCCATTACTCACCTTCCCAGGCACTGGGATGATGGATGAGCCGGGGAGGCTTTCGGGCCATTTAGAAAACAGGAAGCACTTTTCCCACTCACACGTAATTAAGTTGTGGGACATACTGCCACAGGGAGCCCTGAAGGACAGAAGGACAAATGGCCTCAAACGCCCTTACAGAGGGGAGTGTCCCTGTGAAGCACAGGCTGGGTGAGGCACCGGGCTCAGCAGTGCTGAGGAGCTGGGACCCGGGGGTCAGGGCAAAACTGCTCTGCCATTTCCTCTGGCAAAGAGCCCCAAGCCTCTCCCTCAGCTGCCATCCTCACCCCTGCTGCCCAGTGTAGCCAGATTTTTTTCCTCTATCATTGCTGGGGGTTTTTTTGTGGGTTTTTTTTTTTTTTTTAAGGAGGTGGGGAAGGGAGGGAGGAAGCAGAGGTGACTGAAGCAAACAGCCCCTGAGGCAATGTACTTAAGGCAAGACACATGTTCTCTAATTCTTGTTCAACAGCCTCCTACCTGCCAGCTTCCTAGGGAAAGCACCGAGGTGGGACCCCATGGATCTGTGAATGAAATGGAAGGGATAGTCCAGCTTGCACCTCATTTTCCTTACTTTTTAGGAAAAACTTCTGCCCGTGAAGCACCAGGGATGTGCTGAGGCAGGCTCCAGGCTGCACCTGTGGTGTGGGAGGTGAGAAGCTGAGCTGCTCCTCGTGTCAGTGCGCCACATGCCAGTGTCAAACAGGGGCTCCCCATACTCTCTCTCTGCTCCAAAAACTCTGCCCTCCTCCCTCCCTGAAGAGCCCTGAAATCAACGGGCCAAAGGGAAACAGCTCCAGGCTCTGCCAAAGGAGCAGCCCTGGCACTGCAGAGGACCTGACAGGAAGCTGCTGCTTACCCAGGGATGGGCTCCTGATCCTCCACCCCGGGCAGGAGGACAAGGGCAGCAGGCAGGAGAAGGAGGCCTCCTAGGAAGCACCTCTCATCCATGGAAAGAGCCTGGAGAGGGGATCTGGGACACAGGGGCTGCTTGGCAGGGAGTGCTGGAGTGTGCTGTGCAGCCCGTGGAAGCTCTCCAGGAGGTTATAAATGAGCCATCTCCTGAGACCTCACTCATTTCACCCGTAATAAAATTACCCCTTTCCAAAGGGAAAAGCCCCTTTGAAGGGCTTCAGTCAAAGCACCCTGTGCTCAGCTCAGCTCCACGTGCCTGTGCTCAGCCTCAGGCCTGAGCCAAGGATTAGGGAGCTGCTCAGGGGCCACTGAGGGATTTATGAGCAGCACATCCTGCTCCAAACCCAGCACAGCCTTGTCCAGGTCTGACAGGGCACAAAGCACCACGGCCACAACCTCCCCTGGGCCTTTTTGGACCTGTGCCTTTTCCAAGCAGTCCATAGTCAACTGCTCCCTTCCCCACCCCAGCAAATCCACTCACTTTTGTCCATAATACAAAAGAAAACCCAAACCTAAAATAGCCCCCCCGCCATTTCCTGGATAGGCTGAGAATTGTGATTTTAAAGAAGAAGGAGCTGCGTATCTGTTACCTGCCAACACCTCCTTATTTCAGTTCCTCTCTCCCTGCAACGTTCTCTTTTGCTGCAGTTTAAGAAGCAGGCAGCTCTCAACACAAACAGGGAACAGGATGTTCTTCCCCAGTGCAGAGCCAGAGGAAAACACGGAGATGACACTGGCAGAGCTCCCCACCCCTGCTGCAGATTCCTGACTTTGACACCTCTCAAAGAAGGGAAAACACAACATTCAGACATGTCAAACTCTGCCACAAGCAATAAGCAGCGACACATCCACCCCATGGGTGCAGAGCAAGGAGCCCAGGGCTGCTCTAATGGAGGCAGGAAAGGAAGGCTCTTAAGTCACCACAGTTTCACTAAGACGGCTTAAAATTCGAGCTTTAATTGAAATGGAAAGAAACATTCCAAAAGGATATATTTTTTTATAGATCTGAGTTACCCAATTTAGTTTTCCTTGGATGTTACTGCAAACATGAACATTAAATCAAAGCGCTGAATAGGAGAGAACTCCAAGAAAGGATATAACCATTCCCTAGCAGAGGGAATTGGACTAAAGGCTGGTGTATGCCACTGTCCAAATGTGTGATGCCCTGGCATGTCAGCTCACAGGATGTGAGCACATCCTTGAATCACCTGAAGCAGCTTCTGAGGACTTACTATGTCAACAATTTCTGGCAAGTGTCTTCTCTGCCAGCAATAAATCCCAGCTCAATCCACATCGAAAATGATACACATTAGAGGGCATGTCTTTAAGAGCATTAAGTCAGCTTAAATTACTTGAGCAAAATTTTAAATACGTAATAGAAATCTAAAAAGGAGCAACAAAAAAAATTGAGAGAGAACACCACTGCAAGAGTAATGCCAAGTTGTTACTTTTTTTTTTTTAAACAGATCTGTACAGCAACATAGCAAAGGATGCAGAGATCACAATTTCAACCAGACAGCCACCTAAGGGGACACTAATCCTCATACAGCAGAGCTGAAACACTCTCAACATTCAGATGCTCCAAATAATTTGGCTACCCTAATTCACTCCATACCAGTTCTACCTATATAGGACATTTTGGTGTGAAAAAGTTTCTGTAAAGTTCCCTTTGTTTCCAGTGTTTTTCTTGTACAAAATATTACAATGATTTTTTTCTTTTATATATATTTACAGACTTGCACAGCTAGAAAAATATAAACTACAATTGGGCTTGGCAAGCAATTTCTTGTCTTTAAATACATGACATTTCAGAGCAAATGTAGTGGTAACATCCTGCACTCCAAGCCCCTGCAGGGAGAGCAGATCAAGCCTAAAATCCATGATTGCAATGAGACACAGGAACACAACTCCTCCACCTCCTGGCACAAGGAAGACACAAGATGGATGCTGTTTGTGCAGGTTACTGGCACAATACAGAAAAATCCATAACTGAACATTAAATTCCCTAATAACATTCATTAATTTCATAGGCAGGGCCTGTTAAAAAGAGGACAACCTATGTAACTTTTGGGAAAAGCAGAGACCGAGTCCGTGGGGCAGGACACAGCAGGAACCAAAGTGTGGTTACTGGTTTGGGGGTCCTTGCCTCAAGCCACCCCCAAGGCTTTTAGATTTTTTTCCATTTAAATTCTGAGCAGAGGCCAGGGAGGATTTTTTGCTTTAAAGCTACAGTATCTGTCATTATGGCTTTGTACACCCCCTTTCAGGAGATGAGGTATCTGTTCTAGTGAAATGGTAACAGTTGAGCAAAGTGTTTCAATGGACCACAAAACTCCGCAGGCAGGTGTGAACGGCTCTCCTGGGGGAAGTTGCCAAACCGAATTGTAACAGTGCAAAACAAGATTTTGTCTTTTGTTTTTTTCTCTGCAGAAAGAGTTGTCAAGGCATCTAGGACATTGCTAGTAGTCGAGCCACCGAGCAAACCCTCTTTCCACCAGAGTCCTGTTTATTGACACCACCTAAAGGGAGGGGGAAAAAACCCAAAGAGTAGATAAGTGAACAAGCCACAGCAACAAACACGGGTTCTGCAAGTTCCTAATCAACAATAAAAGGTTTATGATAAAGGAGTTGTCACCATACACAACAGTATACCCACCTCATCTCCCATCAGGTTCCACAGCTGTATCAGAGGCAGCCCTGTGACACTGTCATAATTTGTGACCTGGAAACACAGAAAAACATGAGTGTGCAGCAATTCTGGTCCCAATTCACTTTCATGGACAGCTACAGCCACTACCAGAAGCACTTCAGAGGAGGTGAGCGGGCCTCTGGCCAGCCAGAGCCAGATCCCACATGCCCCTGGTGCAAAACCAGTGAGGACTGGCAAAGCAGTGCACACCAGGGGACCCCAGCTCCCCTGGACACCAGGCCCTCTTGTGCTCTGTAAGCCCAGCCAGGTTCCCTTCCCCTGCCTGCACCAGAAACAAGAGGGAACACTCATCCCTTCCCAGTCCCAAGCAGTGTTGATGCAAGTTCCCAGCCCCAGGACTTGCCAGGAGCCAGGCTGGCACGCTCTGCCTTTGGGTTTTATGTAACAGAGTGCAGGGCAGAGGACACCAGCAGTGCCACCAGCAACAAGACTCCTCCAGACATGTGCTGTACCTGTGCCACAAGGACAGCACCTCTGGTCATCTCACTGACAGCGGCGTCAGCTTCTGGGGAAAAGTGATCTTCATCTGCAGGAAAAGGAGAGCAGAGAAAACACATGAGGTCTTTACAGGCCTGCTGAGCTAATATTCTGTCCTCCTACAGACACTGGGTCAGAGAACCTTCACAGCCAGCTGATCCCATCCCTGGAGCTGCTGGTTCTGCAGGGAAAGGATGAAGAGCTTCCTACAGCTTCCAGCCATAACCACATGAACACAGGTAGCTGATGAATCAGGAGGCTTTGAAGACAGCCAAGTACATTTCTGCAGCACCTTGGAGCTGCCATTGGGGTTTTGATCCTCAATAAATGAAGCTAAGGCCCCTCAGGGCTTTGCTGACCCTACACAGAGGGCACCCCTGACACTGGGCACCCAAAGTGCCTGTACCACAGGTGCCCAGCACCTGAGCAGAGCCAGGGACAAAAACCAAAAAACAAAGTGTTTCTAGGCAGTGACTGACATTCTCCCAGTGCTCGCAGGCTTGGTGTTCGAACACAAAACTCCACAAATCAGCCATTTCAGGAGAAAAATGTCAGGTATTTGTGTGCAGATTAAAAACTAAGTTTGCATTTACAGCAGCTCTACGACAGAAGAATTAGAGCAGTCACAGTTACTGCACCTACACCCTGCCAGTCCTGCCAACTTGCTGCTTAGGACAGTAATTCATTCTCTCCTCCAAGCAGGAAAAAGCCAGGACATTTATCATCTTTCCCCTGGATTCTGACAGGTTATGCCATGCTAGTACATTTAGAAGAATACAATACAATTTTTCCAGTCCTTCCTCTTGTCACATCAGAGGCTGCACTGGCAATAGGAGGTAGAAGGTTTAGACAGAATCATGGCTTGGACACATCTGGCATCCATGGAAACCAGCAGGAGGAGAGCCAACAGTACATCAAGAGCTCCATTACCTGGAAGTGGCACCACATTGTCAAGTAAAACTTCTGCTCCTTGGAAAGGTAGTGTTAAAAAATCAGACCTTAAAGAAAAGAGGATCAGAGTAAGAACAGGGCTTTAAATCACTTCTACATTCTTCAATGTGACATTGATTAATCAAATTGCTCTTACAGGAATTCAGTTTTAAATTAATGACAGTCAAAGAAAAAAAAAAAATCAGACAATTCTCCAAGCAATCTAAGAGCAGCAATAAATTGTCTGATTAACATGCCAAGCTGGATCAGCTCTAAGCCAAACCCACCTCCATCAGGGAGGCTGTGCTGCCTGTCTCCCAGCTCTGGGGCATATTCAAATATTTAATGGGCTTGTGTAAGAAACCCCTGATCCAACACAGCTATCCCAGACAGTGGGGCCAAAGCATTGAGAATGGGGAGCTTATTCCTGGCTCATCAATCAATTACACTTTGAGGCCTCCTGTGAAGGCATCCTTTTCCTCAGCTTCCACACTGAGCTTCCTCTCCCCTCCCTTCAAAACAGCTTTGCAAGAGCTTGCTGTGCTCCCAGGAACCCATATTCATTGCTGAGCTGGACCTTGCCACTATTTCCTGCTTCAGCTGTGAAAAAACCTTTAAGAATTCAAACTATACAGGCTCCTCTGATTAGGATTTGAGCCAAACATGGCCTCAGGCCATGGGAGAGGATCTACGGACCTGATTTGCCTGAGTGTGTCAACCTTCACTTTATCATATCCTCCATAGTCCACGTATTTGAGCTCCACTTCATCGGTCTCCTCGAAGTAGCTGATGACTTGAGCCCGGAGCCATGCCCCATCCAGGCCTGGAGCTGCACAGATAATCCCAACTGCAAAACACCAGAGCACAGAGAAGAAAGGCTCAGGATAAGTGGATTTCCAAAATGAGCACTTCAGGTACGAGCACTGCTGCTCAGTTACCTATGGGGAGCCAAGAGCATTTCTTAGGCTGCTTCCATCTTCCTCCAACACCCCCCACAGCCCCAGCACACCAGGCCTGCAGCTGAGACAGCGCTGGTGCGTTTTACTCTCAGCTCTGTCTGCCACAACCAAGCTGCCCTGCCCAGGTACCCAGCTCCCTTCCAGCCTCTGGGCAGTAACAGGAATACACAACCCCTTTCCATGTGATACACCCTTCACTTCACACAGGTGCAGACACGGTGACAGGCATGGGCACAGTGACACTATGAAGGTGTGGGAGCAGCTCCACACTTTGTCAGCAGAAACACCCCAGATGCCAGCTTGACTGGAAATGAGCTGAGACAGGCTTGATCTCAGTCTGCATTTCAACATGCAGCTACGTGGCTCGGGAGGTACTCCAGGGATGAGCAGGGTAAGGAAGAGCAGAGCAACATCTGTCCTCTGGCAGCAGCTTAAAGACGAGATGACACGTGAGCTATCACACCCTCCTCCACTGGGAACTTCCCATGCCTGACAACAGGCTTGCACAGGAGCCCAGAACTTTCTCAACAGAACAATGTGTGAGCATCCATGACTTGCCTTCCACCGGAGTGGGCAGGGTTGGAATTTCGGGCTGAGAGTAGCAGGCGAACATCTGCTGGTCGAGGCTGCGCAGCACGTGGAACGTGGGGTGCGTGTGCTGCTGCAGGAACATGTGCCCTGCATCCACCTGGTGTGCCACCACCACCTCCACGGTGACTCCATCGGGGAGGAACAGCTGCCACGGGGAGGAAAAGCTGTCGTGAGCGTTGCTGGCAATGCAAGCTCCAGCCCCAGCACAGCCGGAGCCGGGACTCACCCAGGCGGACACGAGCAGGGAGTGAAGCGGCAGCGGCATCGGCGGAGGGAGGGTGTAGATGTTGGTGAGACACAGCTCTTTGAACTTCTTGCCAATCAGGCTCAGCACTTTCTCTACTTGATGCGAGGTCCCTGGAAGACAAAAGTCCCATGGGAAGTCTGCAGCACGGACGTGCTGAGTACACCTCCTCACTTGAGGGAGTACAACCACCAGGATCTCCTGCACTACCTCAACAGTGTAAGTTTTAACAGGTTGCCCAGAGGAGTTTTGAAAAGCACTGGATCGGAAGCCACTAAATCCATTTAAATTCCTTGCTCATCTAATTAAGTCCCCCAAGACACACATTAGACCATGAATAGAGACACATCCCACTCACCTTCGATGTGACAGACTTGGGAGTCACGGAAATAAGGTAGTGTTGAGACATAAATTTTGGCACCAGATGCTTGCCTCAGGTAGCTCATGAACCTCCCTTGTTTGCCGATCAAGCGGCCGACCAATTCCTTCAGGAAAGGGACGAGAAAGCAACAGTCAGGCAGAGAAATGCAGATCAAGCATCCCTGTTCTCTCTGGCTTACATCACCCACATTCTCAGTTCCTCTGTCACAGGCAGGACAAACACAAGGCAGTGCTGGACCAGTGCAGAATTCAGCTAGTCTGTGATGAGTTCAGACCAGTAAGCACAGCTCATTTTGATAAACCCCTGCTCTTAATACCTGTGTACCCTCAATGCCTCCGGGGTGCTTTCAAAGCATTGGCCTTCCAGACTGCATGGAAGATAATGGGGAATAACAAGTTCAGCAAGCACCGTTCCCCTGGGTGTAGCCCTGGAGTGCTGCTTGTTTACAGTTGTGCACTGGCTCTTCACTGCTGAGTCCTAATGGGAGCAGAACACTCCAGTCCTCCTGGACTTGCTGCTGATGTCCCTGGGATGGCACAGAGCCAGCACCAGACCAGGAGGACCAGGAGGTGGCTGTGTAGGGCAGGGCAGGATGGTGAGCAGGCCAGCAGCTGGTTACCTTGGGCACCTCGATTTCCCAGATAACGAAGTCTGGCTTGCTGGATCCTCCTTCCAGCTTCGCGTTCTGGCGAGCCACCGTCTTCCTCATGGCACTGCCACTGTCCACAAAATCCACACTATTTACATCTGAACCTACGAGACAGGCACAAGCATTCAGACAGCCCCCAAGACCCACACTTGCACTCCCACCCCAAAGGAAGGGCTGCAGAGTGACCCCAGTGCCAGGTGTGCCCACTATGAGGTGTGATAGGGGGCTGCCTTTTGCCCAAATTTGCAGAAACAAGGTGCAAGAGCTGAACTGTATTTTGCTCCCAAACCATCAACTGATACCAGGAACATTGCTACTTGGGAAAGGGACAAAAGCCTCCTCCTGACCAGATCTCAGACACAGCCAGTGTCACATGAGCTTGGTTCTTCCTCCCCATTAACAAGCAGGAGCATGAAGATCCTCACTTGCTTGCAAGTATTCAGACCATGCAGTGAGAGACCAAAGAGGAAAATGAACCCAACAGCTGCTTCACATTTGCCACACCTTAATGGGTAACACAGCACAGAGGCTGAGAAAGGCCAAGGGTGCAGCTGTTGGCATCAGCTTTGTAGGCAAAGGGAAGATTTAAGGCTCACAGCCTGGACATGAAGGTCAGCTGGGTGACCTCTTGTCCAACACTGCCACCTTATCAGCTTTACCTGCTGTATTCCCCTCTCCCCACCCTCAGTGTCTCAGTGCCACCAGGCTCCACAACTCACTCCTGGACCTTCTTGTCACACCAGCATTCACAATAAGGCAATTCCATTCTCCTCCTGGGGTTACTCTCACCAGTGAGAACATTCTGTGGGTTCAGTCCTTCATTGCTGGCAAACTCAACCCCCACGTCTGGAAACAAGCAGTGTCCCAACTGCTTTGTAGCAATTACAAGAGACATCCCCTGTCATTAAGGGCTGTTGGCACCACAGGGTCCTACAAAGGATTTTAACATCCATCCCCAAGGTCACACAGGCTAACGTTTGCTCAGACAGCTTTGCATGTACTGTGCCAGGCACACATCATCCAGCATCTACAAGGGAAAAGCAACACAGACAGATGGGGGAACTCCATGAATACTGCTCCCTGTTGGGATTTCTTGGCATGCACCTGCCCCTCCGAACAAAAAGGCTTCAGGGTAATTGCTCTGTAACCAGCTGATTTTATCACAATCCATCAGAGCTCTGCTCTGGCTCCTCCAGCAGCACCTCAGAACCTGCCTCACCTTCCTGTCAGCAGCAGCCCATAAACAGAGGTGAACACCCAGGGTTTCCCAGAGCTCCCCCCTAGAGAAACCACTGGTATGAGGCCTCACATGTGCAAGGTGCTCCCCAGCAATGCTTGTTCACTAGGTTTTTTCCCAGGAGGATTTTCCAGTCCCTTACCTTCTGAGTGATCTCCATCCGTCCCTGGGGCACTGCTACACTCCTGGCTCAGGTCCGGCCCATCCTCTTTCAGGATCCCATTGCTGTAGGGCACTGTGCTGCCCTCGGGCAGCCCTGGAGCAGAGGGGGTCTCCCTTGGTGCCAAGCTCTGCTCAGCAGACGTGTCTGGGGCTGAGGATGTGCTCAGGGAGTCCGAGAGCTGGTCTGATGTGACAGACAGCACTGTGCTCTGCAGGGGATCCTCTACACTCGTGCCACACCCAGAGTCCTCCATGGCCACAGGTGACTTTTCCAGAGAATTCTCCACATGAGTCCGATCAACTCCTTGGGACTCCCTGCACACCTGGCTCTTCACCCAACAGTCCTGTGTGTTCCCCTGAGCAGGGCTGGCCCAACAGCCGTGTGCTGGACAGTCTGTCACACCCTGCCCCTGCTCCTCTGCACTGCTCCCCGCAGCCACGCTCTCAGCAGCTGCTGTGGCTCCCTCCACAAGCAGGTGGCCAGAGGCAGCAACACTCTCCATCCCCAGAGCAGCCTCAGCTCGGCTGGCAGTGGCCTGGCAGAGCCAGGGGGATGCATCGCCTGCAGAACCCGACAGCACTTCCTCAGTTGCTGCCAAGATGACCTTGGAAATTATCTGTATTGCTACTTGCTCGATTTTCTCGACTTCCTTGTCCAAACTCACTCCTCCAATCTTCTCTCTTTCCAACTCATCTCCTTCTGGCTGCGTGTCCTTCTGACACACTGGTACAGTACCAGTGATTGACTTGGACATCTCTCTTTCCCTGGACTGCTTTAGACAGGCTGACTCCAAACTCCCTGCTAACACACTCACTGCAGAATCCTCGTGAACTGATACAACTTCAGCTTCATTGAGAAAGGCTTCTGGGGCATGGGCTTCTTTCTCCAATCCCAAGCAACAGGCTGTCACAGAGCCAGTATCTGACTGCACAATTCCTGGCATCTGCTTTTCCTTAGGGGGCTTAAAGGAAGACTCATCCGACTGCTCAGTGTTGCTGACGTCCTCCCCGACTCCCAAAGGCCCCCGTGTCAGGGGTGGCTGCTGGCCTTGGTCTGCCCTGGAGCCTTGCCCCGGTGCGTGGCTCAGCACCACGTTCTGGTCCCACTCCGTGCTCTCAGGGAGCAGAGGGAGCGAGGCATGAGCAGGGACACCACTTCCCTCTCGAGATCCCATCGATTCCAGCTTTTCACTGTCGTCCTCGCGGGCGCAGGGCCCAGCCGTGGCTGCTGACGGGCCCGGGGGGTCCCGTGAGAGATCCGGCCTCTCGTGAGCTGGGCGCAGGAGAGAGGGCGGCAGCGAGGCGGGGGCCGGCTTCTCCGGGCACTCCGCGTCCGACCCGCGCGGCAGCCCTCGAGGAACACATGCTTCTGGCCTGGCACGCGACTCACGCTCTGCTGCTTCCTCCTGCTTCTCCCTTTCGATGGCTATCGCTCGTTTCTCGTGATAGCCTGAGTGCTTTTTCCTCCAGGAATAGATCCACCAGCAGCCCAGAAGTGCCAGCACTCCAGGAATGGCATACGGGACGAAATTGCGGAAGCGTAAAGCCATCTTACAGAGCTTCAGCAGTTACACCTAGGAGAAACAGAAATCACGTTAGTACAGTCCCAGGGAAGGTGACAGGAAGGCTGAGGTCCTGTAAGTGCCTTGAGGCATTGCTGTTAGCATGGTCAGGCCTGTTTTTCAGCTGCTCCAGAAATTCACATCTCTGCTCTGCCAGCACGCCACAGGACAAGATCCTTACCCAAGACTACGGATACCTGGACATGTCTCATCATTACACTCAATGGTTTCACCCCTCCTCACCTCTGCACTTGATTTGCCCTTGATTTGCCCTTGCTTCCTCTGCCCCATACCCTGCAGGTCGGTCCTGGCCCCAGGACAGCCTCCAGCACGGCGGGTTCCTCCAGCACAGGGCTGGGCTCACGGCCCAGCTGGACCACAGCATTCCATGGCACAGGCTTGGCACACAGCAGGGCTCCCCAGCTCTCCTCCTGAAAGGCAGCACCCCATTCCCCAGGGCTCTGGAGTCTATACACTTCTATAAAGCCTTAGGAATGCAGCTCCAAAGTTTATTCAACACCCAAATCCACTACACACTGACATCTGCCACTCCCCTGACTCAAAAGCTGACAGCTCTCCCTTTTCCTCTGCAAGGCCTGTGACCTCTTTCCCACCCAGACACCCAGCCATGCTCCTTCACTGGCAAGCCTTACCTGGGTCAGGTGAGGCAGGGCTGCCATGCCTTTCCTTTTCCTTAAGGAATGTCTGCAACTGGAATGTGAAGCTAAACTGTTACCACATCCCAAACAGCCCTGCTGCAAAGCACTTACAGTTTATATTTTCACTGCACAGGAATTAAAGCAATACACCACGTGTCTGAGGCTGCTTACACAGACAGGCTTTAATCCAAACAGCCCTCAAGACTATTGCCAGCAAGCAACAAAAATAAAGATTGTTTTCAGGAGATAGCAAAGTCTTAGAAATGGGAGCCACCCACTGGAAAAGAGCATTATCTGGTTCTTCTTTAGAAGCATAATATTTCTATGACAAGAGAGGACAACCAAGGCAGTTGGTCCCATGCTCAGTGTGCCTCAACCAAAAAACCCCTTCTGTTATCAGGGCTAACACCCCAACCACAGCTCCCAGTGCAACACTCCTTCAGGCCACAATCTCCACAAGGAACTGATCACATTCCAGCTGAGCGACAAAATCATGCCTCCCTCGAGCTCAAACCCAGCGTCGGAGCCTCAGATAATTTCATATTCACCCCAGATTTCTCACCTCCTCCAGCCACACTCTCTGCTCCACAGGAGCATCCACACAACTTCACCCACATTAGCTCAGACCCCGCCCTGCTTCCTGCAGGGCCCAGACACTGAGGCACACAAATGCATGAACGAGTGGCAAAGTCAGGGACTAGAAAATTGCTTGCTGAATCCCAAATGAAAGGTCAGCTGCAGGCATGTTCAGTAAGTTCAGTAATATTCCCAGTACATCACAAACAAGGCATTTATGTGTTCTACACGGGAGACTTGTGCGTTCATCAGACATTTGTATCTGATTAAAGAAACGAAATAACTAAGAAGTAACTAAATCCCAGCTGGCTGTATGCAGTCAGGGAGCAGGCCTCACTGCTGAGGGTGAATCCTCTGTTAATGGCAACAGCTGGGATCTCCGAATTAAAAAACCAACAAACCTATGCAATACTGTGGCTGTAGTGTGTTTGGAAGCTGGCAAACGGAAAGGGTGAAGCCTGCAAATTCCCAAGACAAAAGGTTCCCCTTTGTGCTGCCCAGCACAATGGCACATTGTGAGCTGTGAGTGCTCATCTGCTGCGTGCCCAAGTTGTTGTAATTAATGCAGAACTACCCTACAAGCTGTCTCTCAGGCAGACTACAAACCCAAATTAAAGTAGCTCACATAAGTCCATCCCCAGCAAGCATTCCCAATTAAACAGACAGCCCTATTATTATCTGATTCCCTACTAAGTTACACCAACTGTCCAAACCATAGTCCCACAGCTCTGCAGCACAGGGAGACAGTTGCAGGATGCCCCAGAGGGACAAGCCTGTCCTAAAGTCTGGCAGACAAAAAGAGTTCTGTGAGTCATTCTGAACATTATCATCATTTAGGATAAAGATCTTCACTCCTCTGTGATACCTGGATGAGTGGGGACTGCTGGATTAGTGACAGCTCCTTGCAACGCTGCTTTGATTTCATGTTTTTGATTTACTATTTCAGCCAGAGCTGCATCACTACCAGGATCACACACACTAAATGGGAATTCCACATCCTCCTCCCATCAGTGAGAGCAGGCTGCAAGGCAGTGGCCCTGCACGAGATGCCAGCAGACATCTCAGAGTCCTGGGTTGGCTGGGGAACAGCTCAACACAACAAACATCTCCTTACACAGAGCTGGCAGGAAGGCTCTGGTGGCCGGATCTTGCTATGCTGGTCACAGCCTGGCTGCATGTGATGCCCGAGGACAGCAGCTCAAACCTGCCATCCCAAGGGCTGTGACACTGCTCCTCCTCCACTTCCCCCCCAGGAGAGCTCCCAAAGCCCACAGCCACTGCCCACCCTGTCCCAGAGCAGCCAAGCCATCTGCCAATCTGACAGCCAGCTCAGGACTGCAGTGGCAACGGGATCATTTTAACACACTGGGGGAAGAAAGCCTGGGATTTTCCTGCCAGCAGCAGGACAGAAAATGGCAACTTGTCAAATCACATGCCCTCAAGCGCTGCCAAGCGGGAGGGCGCAGTGCTCTCCCTCTCTGGGCAGGAGGAGCCAGCTGGGAAATGCAGCAGCTCCAGAGGCTTTGGACAGGAGAGGAGCAGCCTGCAGGAGCCAGAACCCCCAGAGAAAGCTGGATCTCCAGCACCATTCCCAAGAGGCAGGGCCCCAACAGTCCTGCACCAAAAATAGCGCGGGGCTCACGCACTGTATGCGCTCACCCCAGCACCAGCCACTTCCACCTCCCTGTGGCACGCCGGGAATCCAGCCCAAATGGCACACCTGGGACCAGGGGCTGGAGAGCTGCAGCCAGGGCATGAGACTTCTCCAACCCACTAAATAACTCCCACAGTGCGTCACGATGGCATCAAGGCACCGCGGGGAGAGCAGGGGTCAGTCAGCTCTCCAAGTCTGTGTCCTGACTTGGTTTATGGAAAACTGCTGGTAAGGAGCAAGGAGATGAAGACAAGAAAGAATGCACACGTTACCTACCTGAGAAAAAAAGCCAAGGGCAGCCAATTTACTCTACTCGTTTACATTAGGGTCCCAGAGGCGTTCTAAGCCACCTTGTTTCCTGGCCAGGACACAGAGCCCTCAGCACTCAGAGCCTTATAAGGTCAGAAATGTTGGCAGCACGAGGTTCCCGGGACGCCAGATAATTCATTCTCCAGGTCCGAGAGGAGTTCAGCAAGCGCTTGCTCACAATTTCAGGGTTTTCTACACACAAGCAGGTCTGTTCTGAAGGCGAGCTGCTTCGAGTCTCCACCAGGAGAGAGGCCAGGATGACTCCCAAGTGACTGAGCCCCCATGCTCTGCAGGGACGCACCCTCAGCCGGTCCTGGCTCCTCCGCTTCCCTCTGCCCCTGCACTTGAGAGGTTTCCAAACCCTGAAAGCTGTGGAAATCAAGGCTGGAATTAAAGCCCGTCCTAAAGGATCACGGAGCAAATTGGAAATGCAGCTTCAACAGCAAGGCCAGGATGCCTCCTGACAAACCCTGTAGTTAGTGAAGCAGCACTCGGGAAATAAATACTATCTGGGTGAAAGAGAACTGGACAGGCTGGCACGGTTCACACTAAATGGGACCACGTGGGCTCCTAAATTTTTCCATGCTAAAAATAACTGGTAGCACATGCTCTGCCCTATAGGAGGCATAAGAACAGGAGTTAACAAAAACCTAAGGAACTGGAGGCCCTACTGTTAAGATTAAAATAAGTAAAACTGCTGCACTGAAACAGACGTAAGGACTTACATAACCCACCCTTGGCATGAGGCGTATTTTCATCGAAAGCTGAACTGGCACGTGGCACTGCATTACCTAACTGCAGCTTCTTTGTGCTTCATGCAGGGTGAAGGAGGCAGCACATCCACCACGGAGGAACCTCCTGCCAGGTCCTGCTGCAGCACGTGCTCCCAGCTGTTCCAGCTGCAGAGCACAGGGAGTTTTCTCCCACACAGGTCAGCAGCAGCCCTGGGTGCTGAGCCCCTGAGCTGGCAGGAGGGAGCTGTGAAGCCACAGCAGCCTGCCAGCCCTTGCATCGCACACTCTGGATCACCAGGGTGTCCCCAGATTCCACAGCCCCCCCAGCCCTCTCCCCAGCCAGCCTGGAGTACCCCCACCCAACCAACGCCAGGCAGAGCCAGGAGCTCAGACAGACAGAGTGACTCAGGAGCTACGAACACCCAGAGACAGGCAGGAGCCAGGCCAGCAAGATCTCAAACTGGGTGGCACTTCTTTTAAAAGAAGCCAACAGGGAAGTCTCTCTGTACTTGACTAATTAAAGGCAAGTGCTCTGCAGCAATTTCTGCTTCAAACAGTAGCACTGGAAGATTAGAACAGCAAGAGATACCCCTTAAGCAATAGCACCTTTTCACAGCCCAGTGAACACGGGCTGAGCCCAAGAAACAGGCTCCTCTCTGAATGAAAACCACCACTGAAGCCACTCCACAACCTTAGAATATTTAAGAACCAGCAGTCTCCTATGTGCAAAAGGATAAATTGTGACTTAAATAAAAGACTGAAAAAGCTGGTTGGTGTAGAATTAAACTAGTGCTCTGGAACAAGAAACACCACTAACACCAGGCTGTCTTTTATCTCTGAGATAAAAACTGCTTCCAGTGTAATCAGCATCAGTGCCGTTCCTACAAGAGCTCAGTCCCCCCTCGCAGCTGGAGCTGCCACACTGTTGGTTCTGTGTGTTTTGTCCCACTGAGCAGCCCAACCCTGGCCCAGCACAGCAGCCTTTGGACCAATGCAGGATCAGAACAGTTCCTATTCATTTCCACACTCACAGCTTTACAATAAAAGCCTCAGCCTGGCCAACTTGTAGGGTTTTTTTAATAGATGTTTTTGAAATTATCAAGAAGCTCACAGGGACACAAACACAGACACCCAGCAACCCTCAGCATTGCCCTCATGGACTCAGGCAGGGCCTTGAGTGCTCCTGCCCTGCAGTAATGAACAGTGTGCAATTAATATTAACCCTATCAGGTTATTGAGCTCCGTACTGCTCTTGATATCTTATTACCTTGATGCTCCAGCTGTTTCATTATTTATGGTTTCCTCACCCAAGTTAGTGTCTCCCTGTGAATCCTCTACTGCAGAGGGAGGCACAAGAGCTTTTTCTCCTCTTTCCCAGAAAAGTCTTTCAGATACTTCAGCAAACTTCAAAAACTGCTTCTGCACTTTACCTGTACCCCCACAGTACAGGCAAAGCAGCTCTTATTACTTTACAACCTATGAACACACTACAAAAGTCTGGATTTGGGAAAAGTTCTCATCTTTTCTTTCTTCATTTTCACTCAGGCTGGAGAATAGAACAAATTATTTTCCAGAATTTCAGAATAAACACATCCAATACTCAGCCTTTTGTGTTTGTTTCTACATAAGGAAGCCAAAGCAGCCCTTGCTATGGGTAACACAGTTTGGTGGCCACTACATGTACAAATTATAAATGTAAATTTAAAAGCAGCCACCTGAGTCAGATGCCTGGCATCTCTATCAATTTCCACAAAACAGAGACTAAACTAACCAAGGGCTTCCAATGTACACTGCACAGGAGACGAAAAACAAGCTTGAATTTTCAAGGAGACAGAGCAGGGAGGATTACAGCAAACAGCTGATAGGGCTGCAGGAGCCAGGAGCAGCAAAGACCAAACAGGTGCCCAGGTATCTGGGGAGCAGCAGCAGCTCCCCTCACGGGATGTTTGCTGGGCACAGCCACGAGACCTTGACAAACAGCTTCCCAAAACAAGAGCTGGCCTAGGCTGAGGCAGAAAAGCAAAAAGCACCCGAGTCTGCTTGGAAGCCTGGTGGCCAAAGGCTCAGCTTGGGGAGAAATTGCAGAAGCAGCCAGAGAGGGAGGACAGCAAACATCAGCGAGGAGGGTGCCCTGTATTCACCTGGGCTGGGAGGGAGCAGCAACAGCCTCAGTGAGAGGCACTCAGGGTGAAGGAGCAGGAAGACACTCGTGTGCATGGACAAGGGCCATGAGGAGTGGCACAGCCCCAGCCTGACCAGAGATCACAGCTCTGGGATCCACACCACCCAGCAGCCCCGAGCCCCTGCCCCAAGCGCTCAAGGGGCAGCTCCCACACACAGCAGAACACAGGCTGCTCCTCTCCTCAGCTTCTCTTCAAAGGCAAAGTCAGGACACAGATCAAGTGACCCTCCCACAGCCCCACGGAGCTGGAGCAAACACAAGGAATGGCAGACAGGTATTCCATCTGGAGAGAGGGGAGCCCGCCCTCAACCTGAAACACTTAAGGCAAGGGATGTGCTAATTCTTCCTGCACCCCTGAACACCGAGGAACTCTTCCTAGCCCTGCATTTGAACAAGAAACCAAATACAAGCCCAAGTTCATAATGAAAGAGGCTCCTCTTTAAGGAACAGGAAAGCACAGGGTCAGAGCCCTGAGATTTATGGGGATATACACTGTAATCCTTGTCCCAGACAAAGTTCCCAATTCCTAGATTCATCCCCAAGCAAAGCTAAGGCCTCTGAAACCAGAGGCACATGAAAATCATGAACTTTTGCCAGGAGCTGCTGCTATTTATACCCAGAGTCAAAAACCAGCCACAAGCACATGGCAAGCTTCTCATCCTCAGTGCCAGGTGGCAGCAGAGGTCAAAGGCAATCCTGACCAGTTCAGGTCTGCAGCAGTGATTTGTTTGCTCAAGAATGATTTTAAATGATCTTTTATGAAATATTCATCTCTGCTAGTAGTAATGTACAGGACCCAAAAATCCATCAGCTTCCAGCTGACAAAATGCAGGATCAGAATCCATATCGTGGACAATTAAAAAAATGTACAGTGAACCAGCTGAAGACAGAACGTTTGAAAAAGCAGTTTGGGACATGTAAATATCTCCCCTTCTAGCAATCCCCCTGAGAAACAAATGCAACAGTTTCAATTTCCAGGAAATATTATACACCTGCTGAATAAAACGGCTTTTTCTGAATATCTGAGCATGGCTGCCTGAAGTTAATCATCACTCCATGAAGTCTAACCAGCCATTTGCATTAAGAGCTCCACAGAAGCATTGCAGTTAGAAATCAGGATTTTAAAAAGGCTAATCATTAGATCTGAAACACGAAACAATTATAATTAATGCTGCAATTAATGCTTTTTATTAGCTCTAGATGTTGCTAGGGGCAACTGGGATACCAGCCCCAGTCCTATTACAGGCTCCCTGGACGCTAGAAATACCTTAAATCATTTTTTCACATCAGTTAAGTGCACGTGAACTATGAGAGGCACAGATAAGTGGGCTATGTTGCTTTAAAAGCATTATGCTCTTCAGATAACTGCTCCTGCAGAAGAGCACTTGCTCTCCAATCCCCCTGCAGCCAGCCTGCAATGTTTCCAAAGTGGAGAGAGCCTCAGCCATCACAAATCAAACTGCTGCTGGCTCTGAGAGCTTTGGCTGCACTCCTGCAGCAAACTCCTGCCACAGTTAACCCCACAGGGGACCTGCACCTCTGGGAACAGACAAATCGTGGTGGATCTGAGCTGCAGGTCCTGTCACAGCACGGGCAGGGAGGGAACTGCTGTGCCCTCACTTCAGGCATTCTGGAGTGCCTAGGTTAAAGCCAAGGCTTTCTAGGCAGCTCATCATTTTCAGTACTAGTGTCTCAAAGCATCTCTAGTGTTCTTTAAGAAGGAATTCGGTTCCTAGGATGGGTTTCTATACCAAGGGTGAGCACTCCCAAATACGAAATAGCTACTAACACACATAACAGCTGAGTTCCTGCAGTGCCATCCACACAGACCCTGCAGCCCAAACATATCTTAGTTTCATGTCTGAGAGCAAACAGCCTGTTGCAGAAGACACTGCTACAACTGCAGTGAGAGACTGACCTGCAAAAACCCCATAAGAGCTTTTAGAAGTCCTTCAAGAGCTCACTGAAACACTTAAGCAGAAGCTGAGGGACTGTCAGGGGAGCAAGACCAGGAGGGAATCGATGCATGAATGGATTCCAGTGGAATCCCTCCTACTTCAAACACCGTTCAAAGCTCTGCAGGCTTCTCCCTCCTTCTCACTTACTGGAGAGCTGTCATTTCCTCCAGTGCACCTGCACTGTGCAGCACGCACAAGCACACCAGGGAATTGAGAGTGGGATACACACAGCGAGGCCGTGCTGCCCCTCTCCAGAATCCCAGGTCCATGGGCATCACCAGACGCCAGGCAGGCACAGCAGGTGCCCGCACAGTCCTTCACTCCTTGCAGGAGCAGCTGACGGACGAAGGAGGCGGCTGAAGGCCCGAGCTGGGCCCCGCGGCGATGGCAGCCGAGGAGCAGGCTCTGTTCAGCGCCCTGCCCGCTGCGGCCCAAGCGCTGCGAGGGGCGAGCTCGCTGCACCGGCACTCCCCGGGTGCTGCCGCCGTGCTCCACCGGGCCGCGCCCGCAGCACGGGGCCGGAGCTGCACCAGCCCCTTCCCTTCACCCAAAGTCCCCAGGGCCCCATAACGCTCGGCGGGTGCGGCACAGCCCCGGCAGCACAGCAAGGCCCCACCGCTGCCATCCCACGGCCCCTGCCTTGTCCCAGCACACGGGCCGTAGCCAAACGCAGCTGCCGGCGCCGTTTCCTGCTGTTATGGATAGCATCCACGAAGAGGATGCCCTCGCTGAGACGCCTGTCCATGTTGTGCTCATTGCCTCATGGAATCACTGGACTGCAGTAAAGAACGGCCAGGCACAGACCAAGCTGCCCATTTCTCAACAGGGGTAACTTCGATCTCCCTTGCTTCAATCAGGGGGAAGAAGAAAAAGAGAGAGCAAACTAGGATTCTCCCAGAAAAGCAAGGCCACAACATCACTGCCTCAGCAGCAGTATAATTTAATTCCTTCGCTCCCGCCTATATTCCGTGTTGTCTTACAAACAAAAGGAGTCACTACGGCACATTAAAAGTTTTGCTAATAACAGTTTTTACGGCCATTACCATAACACAGGCAAGGCTCGCCAGAGCAGACACAGAGCAGACAGCACAAGGTGCCTTAACCTCCACCGCGAGTCTGCACCGCCCGAGCCACCTCCCGCCCTCACGGCGGGCGGCCGCAGCGCTGCCCTGAGAGCGGGAGAGCCGGCCGGGCCGGGAGACCGCGACCAGAGCCCGCCGCTGCACCGCAGGGCCCGG
>VXBQ01013475.1:7869-18804 GCA_013400175.1 Phainopepla nitens
CCCGGCCAGGCCACCCCGGGCACGGGGCTCGCCCACCCCGCGGCCGCCGGAGCCGTGCCAGCCCCCCGTGCCCCGGAGCGGGGCTACACCAGCCCCACTCACGGCTCCTGCAGCGTGTCCGGCCGTCCTGGCACAGGGAGCGGCGTCCCGCAGAGCCTGCCACCTCCGGAGGGCACAGCCCGGGCACAGAGGAGCAGCGCCCCGGCATTGTCACCTGCAGTGACACCGTCCCTCCCACCCTGTCCCTGCCGGGCTGGCCTTCCCAGGGTGGTGGCACACCAAAATCCCGGCAGAGGGACGGGTTATCCCTGCCTGGCAGTGCCCGATCCACTGAAATATCTATTATTCATCTATTTGTCTATTATTCATTTATTCGCTGGGAATCCGGAGGCAATCACAAAGGCGCTCCTGGTCGTTCTGCTGTAAAAGCGTTTTTGAGCCTCCTCCCTGCCAACACGAACTCCTCTCCCCGGCTTAAAACACATTAATGAGCCATGGCAGGGCCGGGCTCTGCCGCCCTGCGCGGCTCCGGGAGCGTCTTCGGAGATTTTGAGGCTGACAGAAACGAACGGGGGCTCGTTAATGCGCTCATTAATGAGGGGTGGGCACGTCCTCCACTCCCGGCTCCCCGGGGCCTCGGCGACAGGAGATGGGAGTGCCTAAAAACGAGTGCTAGCCCAGGAAGGGCCAGGAGAAGCCACCAGGACCGCAGAGCTGGGCCCTAGGGTGACCCCGGCCTGGGAACTTGTGCTGGTTTAGGGCAAATTTGGGAGAAATTTGGACAGAAGGCCAGGACAGAAGGCCAGGACAGCCAGTGCCCAGACCGTGGTGCCACCCCCTGCCAGGATGGGCCACAGCCCAAACCCCGAGCCGCATTTGGGACAGGGAAAGCACCAGAGCAGGGTCCTGGCAGCCTCCCAGCCCTGGTGGCCCCTGGCTTCTCCATTCCTGTTCCCTGTGGCCACCCCAGGGCCGGGCTGGCCCCGCTTCCCCTCTCCCCTGGCTCGCGGTGACGCCAGCCCCGGCCCCGCAGGTGTCACCACCCGGTGGCCTCACAGGGACGGGTGGGCACAGCTGGCAGGGCCTCCTCCCTCGCCCTGGCACCAGCCCCAGCAGGGCAAAGCCACCACGGGGCCACCAGGAGCCCAAAGCCCGTCCTGGGCCACCGAGGGCACCGCGCAGAGCACGGGGTCACCCCCCCGGGGGCTGTGCCTGGGGACACAGCCAGACGAGGTGGCTCACCACCGTCCTGCTTCTGCTTTAGCTCCTCTCCCACTTCCATCTGCAGCACCTTCCTCGTCCCCGGGCTGGCCAGAGCCTCGTCCCCACAGCTGGTGCCTTCGCCAGGAGCACAGGTCACCTCTGAGCGTCCCCCGGGGCTGGGGACGCCCAGGAGGAGGGAGGGAAGCAGGGAGGGGGATGGAAATGAGGGCTTGACCCAGGCTGTGACAGCAGCTGGAGGTTTTTCCATTTCCTCCAAAGGGTGCAGGTTGATCCTACAAACATCCCTTCATCCTCCTCCTCCTCCTCCCTGGCCTCCCCAGGGGATGGAGGCAGTCCCAGCCAACACCCACGGCAGGCAGGAAGCCTCTGGTCAGTCAGGATTAGGCAGAAAATGTTAATTATTGCATTGGTGAAACACATTTACAACAAAAACAAAACAAACCCCAAATGAAAATGTGGCCAGAAATGAAAACAATCCCAACTCCCCCACCCCAAGGGCAACAGCACGATGGAAAAAATAAAGTTATTCCTGGCTGCCAATGTTCAGGCTCCTGAGGTAATTCGGGCTGTAATTAACACCTCTGGGCTGAAGAATCTGGGATGGGGACAGCCAGGGAGAAGGGACAGTGTCACCCAGGGAGAAGGGATGGAGATAATCAGGGAGAAGGGATGGGGACACCCAGAAAAAGGGATGGGGGACACCCAGGAAAAGGGATGGGGGACACCCAGGGACAAGGGATGGATATATCTGCAGAGAAAGGATGGAAGTGCCTAGAAGAAGGGATGGGGATGCCCAGGAGAAGGGACAGGGACACCCAGGGACAAGGGATGTGTCTCCAGCCCCCAAGGAGCGACACCCCTCGCAGGGGAGAGGAAATCCCAACCTGCAGCTCATCCCTGCCTCAAACCCTCCCGAACGTTTTAGTCTCCTCCCACATGAGGGTTTCCCCCTGCAGATTCCCCTTGCTGGAGCACCCTTCGGGATTTGGGAGCAGAGGGAGCAGGCAGGACCCCGCAGCAGCACCCAGAGTTTTCTCTGCAGGGCAGGGAAATCACCACAGCCAAAAGCTTCAGGGACCAGGAGTGAGGAGCTGAGGGAGGGGAGCACGAGGGGACAAGGAGTGAGGAGCTGAGGGAGGGGAGCACAGGGGGACCAGGAGTGAGGAGCTGAGGGAGGGGAGCATAGGGACACCAGGAGTGAGGAGCTGAGGGAGGGGAGCATGGGGACACCAGGAGTGAGGAGCTGAGGGAGGGGAGCACTGGGGACCAGGAGTGAGGAGCTGAGGGAGGGGAGGATGGGGACCAGGAGTGAGGAGCTGAGGGAGGGGAGCACAGGGACACCAGGAGTGAGGAGCTGAGGGAGGGGAGCACACAGCCTGGGGCAGCAGGAGCAGCTGCTGGGTTCCAGCAGGAGCCCTGGAGCTCCCGCAGCAGCATCCTGGATTCCAGCAGGCACAGAAATGCTGCAGAGATGGATTTTGCATCCATCCTTGTGGCTCCTAGAATATCTTCATAAGCCACAATGTGCCCTTAATCCCACAACAAAATCAAGTCAAAGAGCAATTAATATTCTGATACCTGTGGCTGGCTGAAGTGATATAGAGCTGAAGATTTCTTTTTCCATTTCACTCCAACTGTGGTTTCGTTTTTTTCCAGCCATTCTCTGGTCAGTGGTTTTAGGGGCACCAAGGTTCACTTTTGTGGGTAACCTCCACTGTTAGCTGTTGATTTAATTAACTCAGGCTCCTCTGCCTTCTTGACCATACCAACCCCAGCAGGGCTGGAGAGCAAACACAGGATTAAGGTCGGGGGGTTGAGGTGGGGAGGTTGAGCTCAAGCTTTAAAATAAAAGCGCTGAGAAATTAAAGATTGCGACTCTGAAGGACTGGGCTCTGCCACTGCAGGGTACCAGGGATGGTTGGTTGTTTAATCCTAAACTTGGTTAGGAACAAACATTTGTTGCCTAAGCTTGAGCCAGGAGTTAATGGATGAGTTCAGCACCCAAAAGTGAAGTGGCAGAGAGAGAGGCAGCACCCAAGGGCAGCTCCTGATGTTTGGCTGAGATTTCTGATTGTATCCCCTCCAAAATAAGAATGGAATATCGGAGTTTCTGGGCAGGGAGGCGACCCCAGAGCCCGGGGAAGGGACCTGCTGTCCCCAGGAGCTGCAGGTCCGAGCCCAGGCGGGGCTGGGAGGAGAAGATTCCAAGTCCTGCGTGTCAGGATCAGTGGGAAAACGACCAAAGCAGGATTTACCCACACAGCCCCTCCTCTGGAGGGGACAAAGCCAGGGCCCAGCCCCAGGAGAGCCTCGCAGCACCCAGGGGTGCTCCCCGAGGAGCCCAAGCCCCGGGTGAGCCACCGGCCCCGCGCAGAGCCTGCCTTGTTTTTAGCAACCTCGTTGAAATTTAAATTGATTTGTTATTTATCCAACTGACAACAAAGAGAGAAGAAAACAGTCCTAACTCAGTGCGCTGGGGAGATTGAATTCCTGTATCACTGTCAGCTGCATTAACTGACTTCCTGGACCTAAATTCAATTAGGGCAGCATTCCCTAGCATTAATAAATCAATACCGATGCCATTTTGATGTATTTTGAACGTCTTTCATTATCCATTTCGGGGCAGGGATCAGCGCTGAACTCGAAGTTAATGGGACGTGACAGGGCGGATCGGGTTTGGGGAGGCAGAGGCCGTTGGCCGTAATTGCTTTGTGCTGCCAGAGGTGAAACAAAAGCTGCTCAACTTCCCTGTCGGGGAGTGATCCCGGCCCAGGGAGCTCTTTGGAGGAGTTCAGCAGCAGCAGCAAGTCTCTGGGATGGAAATAAAGGCATCCTGCAGCAGACTGCGGGAGGATTCACACCTCGCCTTTGTCTCTCCCCAGAGCCGCCTGAAATTAAAGGCTCGATGTTGGAGAAGGGAAGGCTCTGGGGAGACCCCCCCGCAGCCTTCCAAGCCTTGAAGGGTTTGTGAAAAACAGGGAGAGTGAATTTCCACAGGCAGAGGACAAGGGGAGGTGGTTTTAAATGCACAGAGGAGAAACTGGCGTGGGAAATCGGGAAGGAATTTGTCACTCGGAGCAGCTGCGGCTGCCCCTGGATCCCTGGAAGTGCCCAAGGCCGGGCTGGAACACCCTGGGACAGTGCAAGGTGTCCCTGCCCACGGCAGGGGTGGCGCTGGATGGATCCCCAACCATTCTGGGATCCCATAACTCCGTGATACTGCCGTCTTTAACCCTGAGCACAAAGCCAAAATCCCAGCGGCTCGGCCGGGACTGCCCTGCCCGGCTCCCCCCGGGCACCATCCCCCGATTGAAGGTGAATTTCTGTGTCTCCTCAGGGCTGACTGCAGGGAGGGCTCAGGGATTGCAATCCCGGCCATCAATCACTCACCCCGGGCCCTGCAAAGCACCAGTGAAGCTTTTCCTCAGGGCGACCCCGCCGGGCCATAAACCAGCACCTCGCCAAGCAGCAGCCCGAGCCTCTTAAAGGCCTTAAAAGCATCTGAACGGCCTGGAGGGAGCCATTCCTGCTGCACCTGGGGATGGATAAAGATGGAAAATAGAGGGAGCCGTCCCTGCTGCACCTGGGGATGGATAAAGATGGAAAATAATCGGGTGTCGACGGCGCTGCCGTGCTCAGCTTCGAGGAGTTCGAATGGCTCAGCCCTACAGAGCTCCTCTGGATTTTTGGGGCGTTAAAAGTGGAGAATGTGGGGTCTGAGGTGACTCCTGGCTCATTCCCAGTGAGATTGGCACAGTTCTGTCCCCAAAAAAACCTGTACAGGGGTCAGGGACGTGCAGAGGAGGGCCCTGACCCTCCGCAGAAACCCAAAAGCTTTCTCCCTCACCAAAAACTTCCAAGCTTCCCCAGAAAACCCCAGTTTTCCCTCTGCCAAGCAAGCCAGCCCCCCAGTCACTTTATGCCACCCATAAAATCAAAACCTGCCATTAAGAGCAAGCCAGAGTCGGGGTTGCCCTTTGAAAACCAGGTGTTTCCACTTTGAGGGGCACCAGGAGCTGCGAGAGCGGAGGGTTTATGAAGATTTTCCATGCTTGACTTGGAAAAACGAAATAAATACACGGAAGGAGCCCTGAGAGGGCAGGGCCAGCCCCATCCTCTTGCAATTCATTAGATCCTTCCTCCACCCGGGGCAGGTGCTGATCAAGGCAAGGGGCAGGAGGTGGAAAAAGCCACCCCATTTTTGATCAAAAACGTTTCAATCCCGACAAAAAAAAAAACAAGTGGCTCTTTTTCCAAGCACTTTCCAGAGCCTTGTAAAAAGGGTAATGACCCCATAAAGCTCAGCCTTGGGTGATTTGGGGGCATGGCTCAGCTCAGGCCCCAAGATGCTGAGGGCCCCCAAAGGAGCTGTGCCCTACAAGGCAGAGCTGGCACCCCCCGGGTGATGCTAAAAACCAAATTGGGATTAATCCCAGCAGGGATCCGGGTGTGGGGCCAGACCTGACCCACCCCACCTGCTCATTTTCACAGAATTACGGGATTTTTTGGGCTGGAAGGGACCTTACAGCCCATCCAGCCCCCAGCATGGATGGCTCCCACCATCCCAGGCTGCTCCAAGCCCCATCTGATCCAACCTTTCCCAAATCCTTGCAGCAGAGCTGGGCTGCCCTGAGGCCCAGAGGGGCTGTGGCTCTGTGAAAAGCCAAACTGTGCTGTTTTGGCCCCAGCTGTGGCTTTGCCAAATGAGGCTGGGCATTTTCTGCCCACTCCTGGGTGACCTGAGTGGGTTTATGGCCCCTGCAGGGGCTGGAAACTCGGCTGTCGTGGGGTTTTTACTTTGCTTGGCCATGGAGACCAAAGCAAATGAACGAATGTTCAATTAACCCCAGGTTCAGGGGGGATTTTCTACCTTGGCCACGGGCAGAAAACCCTCCTGGATACGATGGCAGCAACTGAATCAGGGCAAAACAGGCCCAAAATCAGATCCAGGCACCGCCAGCTCTGCATCCCAGGCTCCCCAGCGAGTGGGGTGGGTGGTGTTGTCCCTTTGTCCACCCTCAAGGACCACCCAAGGGTGCACCCAGGGGTTTTCCTTGCCTGTCCAGTTTCCCTAAAGGACATCTCTCCCTTTCCCAGGCAGCCAAACCCCACCCTGCAGCAGCAGAGAGCCAAATCCCCACCAGGCAGCCTCCCCCCAGCTCACAAAAAGGATTTATTCCCTCTCCAAAGCTTCCACGGTAATTTCACATCCCCAGCAGCCCCAGCCCCTCCACCTGCCTCCCCTCCACGTTCGTGCCAGGTGAGACCCCAAACCCAACCGCCCCCGGGGCTGGTTCCCCCCAACTTCCCCAGTTTAACCCACCCCGGGGGAGAGAAGGAGAAGAAGAATCAGGAATGGCTTTGCCCAGATGTGTTGCACAACCTTTAAAAAAGCAGAAGCCTCACTTGCAGGGAAACCTGTGCTGGGCAGCCCCGAGGAGCCCCAAACCTCTCTGCCCACAGCCCTGAGCAAGGATTCATCTGAGGGGATAAATCCTCCTTCCCCTTCCCAGGGGTGGCTCCAGGTTTGCTCCTTGCTGCCACCAGCCCAGGGAGGGGGATGCAAACCCAGGGAAGCTGGGAGAGCCCCGCATCTGCCCGAGAGAGGTTTGGATTTCTCCTGGTTTTAATTAATTGAAGATGTAAAAGCTCATGGCGAAGAGAGCCGGGCGCAAAGTCCCGGGTACGGACGCGAAAATCGGCCAAATCTTCGAGGACCCGGCAGGGAGAGGAATAAAAGGGCTGAAAATTCGCCCATTCCAGAAATAGCCCGGGCAGTTCCTGAATTACCTCGGCGCTGATGGAGCTGCTGTGCTGGCAGGACACCCAGAGCTGCCCAAAACCCCCGGGGATCGATCCCAGCGGGAGAGCTCTGCTGGGAGGATGCCCAGGACAGCAGGGATGGGGATCCCACACTGCCCTCAGCCCAGCCCCACAGCCCCTAGAACCCAGAGCTGGGTGCGGAGAGAGCAGGGACAATGCCCACACTGGCAATCCAGCCCCAAACCCCTCGTTTTTCACCCCAGACCGAGCCCTCCCTCCCCTCCCAACACCAGGCTCGTCTCAGGGACCAGCCCCTCTCCCTTTCCCTCCTTGCCCCCTCTTCAGACGTGACCTTTTGATTTCTCGGGTAGAGTGTAAATTACATGTCGCCAGCATAAAATATTAAATCCAATTTATATTTAATTATTGATGTTATTATGTATTCCATAGTAATGGCAGCAGGAAAAAAAAGATCTCCACCCCACCATTAAAGAGCTCGGTTGCATTAGCAGCTTCTTGAGGTTAAGATTTCTTCCTCCGCTCCTTCTTAACCGTAAGATTGATGGGGATGGGGGGATTTTGTAAATAGTCTTCCAGAAATATTTTATCTGATTATTGTACCTATAAAAGGGAGGCGGGAGGGGGAGAAGGGGACTGTTTAAACCGCTGGTAATTCGCTCAGTAAAGGGCAAAGAGCTCCCAGCAACCCCAGTGCAGGCCCCACAGGCAGAGAGGGGGCCGTGGAAACCAGCCTGGGTTTAAGGATTAAAAAAAAAAAAAAAAAGCTGGTGGGGAACCACAGTGGTTTTTCCAGCTGAGATTTAACCAGTCTGTTAAACTCCAGCGTGAGGTTTTTACTAAAATATTAATCAATTCTTCTTAGACTTGATTAAGGTAATTTTCTCCCCATTTATATTTAATGCCAGAGCCACCCAAGGTGTGCAGGGCTTGGTTGGGTTGGGTTTGTGGACACCCAGCACAGGCTGGGGGCCCAGCAAGGGAAAGCTCATCCCACCACCCCAAAATGCCAAAAAAAAAAACCCCAAAAAACCCCAAAGAAACCCCCCAAATCACCTTCACCAAAACACGGCAATAATTCTGTTTATTCCGCAGTGCCCCCACCGGCTCCTCGGACGACACGATAAAAAGCAGCATTAAAACCAGCATTATCCCCCTCGCTTTAAAATTCAAATCAATAGAGCAAATGGAGAGAAAAAGAAGAAGAAGAAAAGTCAGGAGAACGGATCCATCTGGGGACTGCCGGGAGGCCACTAAGTGCTGCGGTGTCACCGCGCTGGGTGACAGCCTCTGGGAGCAGCCAACTTCGGAGGGGCAAAGTTTCTGCAAGCCCCTGGGGCTGCTGCTCCCTGGCCAGACAAAGGAACCGTGCCCTGATATTCCCTGATTTTTCCTGATTTTCCCTGGAGGCCCAGGACACCCCGGGAGCTGTGCAGGGCTCTCTCCTCCCCTGAGCTCTTGCTCTAAAAGCCAAACCCGCTCTGGCAGCGCTTTAGAGCATTCCCAGGTTAGATTTCTGGTTAGAAATGGCTGGGATTTTCAGTTAGAAATGGCTTGGATTTCTGGTTAGAAATGGCCTGGATATTCAGTTAGAAATGGCCTGGATTTCTCGTTAGAAATGGCCTAGATTTTCGGTTAGAAATGGCCTGGACTTTTGGTTAGAAATGGCCTGGATTTCTGGTTAGAAATGGCCTNAAGTCAGGAGAACGGATCCATCTGGGGACTGCCGGGAGGCCACTAAGTGCTGCGGTGTCACCGCGCTGGGTGACAGCCTCTGGGAGCAGCCAACTTCGGAGGGGCAAAGTTTCTGCAAGCCCCTGGGGCTGCTGCTCCCTGGCCAGACAAAGGAACCGTGCCCTGATATTCCCTGATTTTTCCTGATTTTCCCTGGAGGCCCAGGACACCCCGGGAGCTGTGCAGGGCTCTCTCCTCCCCTGAGCTCTTGCTCTAAAAGCCAAACCCGCTCTGGCAGCGCTTTAGAGCATTCCCAGGTTAGATTTCTGGTTAGAAATGGCTGGGATTTTCAGTTAGAAATGGCTTGGATTTCTGGTTAGAAATGGCCTNCTTGGCTTTTCCCAGAGCTGCGTCACACGAGGATTTGGGGAGAATTTGGGATGTTTCAGCACCGCAGCAACTCCCCCAGCCTCGTGTCTGCCAGCAGCATGGGAGCAGGGCCAGCCCTTCCAGGCTCCTTCGTGCTTCCAGCACCGCTCCGTGCTCTTTTATCTTTCTTTTCTTTTTTTTTTGTTCCCCTCAGCGGCAGGAACAGCAAACTCTCCATGCTCCACGGCCAGGTCCAGCACCGCCCCAACCCCATCCTCATCTCCATCTGCCCCGCTCCATCCTGGTGCTAATTAACGCAAATCGTCCCGCTAATTATCCCCTTCAACCACCCTCCGTGGTGTCCAAACCATATTTCAGCAGAATTCTCAAGCCCCGATCCAGCAGCGATTCCCAAACCCCCTTTGCACATGGATGGATCTCTATTTTATTTCACGGACATTTCTGTGGCTAAACGCCAGCGCAGCCCGTGGTGCTTCCCAGAAATACCCAAAAAAACCCCCAGAAAACGCCAAATCCACACACCAGGACCCCCACACGGGCACCAGGGACCCCAAAAATCCACAGCCTGGGTCATCCTTAATCCCGTTTTTACCTCCGCAGCCCCAAATCCAGGGCGCACATTCCACAGGTGACAAAGCCCGGCTCTGCTGAGCCCGTGGGGACACAGGGGGACCGCCAAGGTGACAAAAAGCCCGGCCAAGGTGACAAAAAGCCTGGCCACGGTGGCAAACTCTGGCAGAGCCAGCACCGAGCTGACGCCTCCCTGCCGGGGTGCTCTTGGAAACAACGGGAATAAAACTCGGGATTACTGCCCCGGCGGGGTGGGGACAGGCAGAGGCGGCTCCTCCCTTGGTGACACCCGGCATGGGATGGAGCCACTTTTTTGGGGGGAAACAACCGGGGAAATGTCACCGCNCCTGGATTTTTGGTTTTCTCTCAGGTTCTAGCCTGGCCCAGAAACCTGCAGCCAGCCCAAGAGAAAAGCTGAGGGCAGCTTTTCCTCTCCTGCGGCTCAGAGGCTGCTCAGGTGTTCCCAGGTGAGCTCAGCTGCTGCCCACCCACCCCAGCGCCCCCAAAAGCTGCTGGGCCAGNTCACGGACATTTCTGTGGCTAAACGCCAGCGCAGCCCGTGGTGCTTCCCAGAAATACCCAAAAAAACCCCCAGAAAACGCCAAATCCACACACCAGGACCCCCACACGGGCACCAGGGACCCCAAAAATCCACAGCCTGGGTCATCCTTAATCCCGTTTTTACCTCCGCAGCCCCAAATCCAGGGCGCACATTCCACAGGTGACAAAGCCCGGCTCTGCTGAGCCCGTGGGGACACAGGGGGACCGCCAAGGTGACAAAAAGCCCGGCCAAGGTGACAAAAAGCCTGGCCACGGTGGCAAACTCTGGCAGAGCCAGCACCGAGCTGACGCCTCCCTGCCGGGGTGCTCTTGGAAAAAACGGGAATAAAACTCGGGAATAAAACTCGGGAATAAAGCTCTGGGATTACTGCCCCGGCGGGGTGGGGACAGGCAGAGGCGGCTCCTCCCTTGGTGACACCCGGCATGGGATGGAGCCACTTTTTTGGGGGGAAACAACCGGGGAAATGTCACCGCTCGGGGAGGAAGCAAAGGACAAATCCCTTCGGGCTGGGATTGGAAGGGAGGAGGCAGAGCGAGCCGGGCTGAACGCGCAGAGGGATGTAAATCCCAAACCCCGCCGCGTCCCAGCCCATCTGGGCTGCGGAGGCTCCAGGATGGAGCCGTTTCCCCCTCTCCGCCCCCCGGGCTAATTTTACCCGCTCTGGCCGGAGCTCGCAGCCCCTGGTTCTCGTTACCCCCCCGCCGCGCTCCAGGCACGCAGCATTTTTGCAAAGT
>VXBQ01013476.1:11456-30096 GCA_013400175.1 Phainopepla nitens
AATATTAATTGTTCATTGAAGATGAACCTGGATCACTATTCAGGTTCTTTGTGTGATGCGTGCTACTAAAACACAAACTAAAAGGCCATCCTTCCCACAAGAGTTGCAAAATCTGATGAGAGAAGAGCCAATTTACAACAATCTACAGACAATGTCTTTATAAAGAAAAACAACAACCTCCATGCAAAAGACAGGCTCACAGCACTTTCCATGCTGCTTTCCCATTACATAGGTTTTCATTTGGAGGACTGCAGGAAAGGTAAATTGAAAATATGTAAAAGGAATTTGTTTTTCCTCTTTCAGAGATGTCCTGTTCTCATACTGAATGAATCTCTGAGCCTGACAGAGAGAAAAAGGAAGAAATAAAAATACCAACTTCATAGCTGAACTTAGGAGTTTTTAAATGGTCTCAAAAGTAGTCTGAAATCACTCCAGTGCTAACAGAGCTATTTGTTTGTATTACTATTATTGTTTTAAAAGAAGCTATAACTGGGACAAAAAGCTTGAAATCCAGAAGTTACCAGGATTTTAAAAATTTTGCAAAATCTCTTTATATTCCGAGTTGTGCAGTATGTACAGGTGACAGCCTGATTCATGTATAGGACAGGAACATTTTCCCTGTGCCTGATTGCAATGGATTTAGCCATATAGACACTTCATGCATTTGTTCTAGGAGTATTGCCTCTTTAAATCACATTGGACTGTTTGCTTCAAAGAATGCCTTTCATGCTCATTACACACAGACCATCAATGCACAAAGGCCAAAAAGGTTGTTTCCACCTTTGCATGAGGAAAATGCTTCAGCACTAGGTGAGCAGTGCAAACTTGTCCTCTCGTGATGAGATTGACCAAGGCTGTTTCCTGGTGCTGATGCCTGTGAGAGGCTACTTGGAACAGAGGCTAGACAATGTTAAAGGAATAAAGTAGGAATTTGTTAAAAGGATACACCTTGGGCAGTACAAAAGCCATGGCTCCACCCAAGATAGACCCAAGATGGATGACTGTTCAAGAGTTTACATCCTTTAATGAGTTTTGGTCCCTTTGCGTATTGGAGTTAATTGTCCAATTATCGCTTCAGGTGATGAAGTCCCATCCTGCCAGATCACTCTCCTCAATTTGCTGTTGTTTATGCTTTTTGGGCCAGAAGCTGCAAAAATGTCCTTGGTTCTTGGGCTGGGAAATGGTTGTTTTGTTTGACTGTGAAGAGAACTTGCTAACACTTCATATGAAGTTCAGAGTCACATACTAAGGCAGTACAGAATCTGAAAAATAAAAAAGCTATAACTTAAGGCATGAGTGCAAGACTGTTTTCCCTCCTGTTTCCAGCTCTTGCAGAGTCTTGTGCTTGTACTACACTTTCTCTAGTGCAAATCTTTCTTCTCCTTGAGAGTCATCCACATCACTGGGCTACTGAGCAGGATTCATTCTTGGCTGCCTCTCACTGGTCCCATCCTGCGTATGATTTACCCTCAGGAGGAGAAAGAGATGTGAGCACCCATCTCTATTTCAGATGAGTGCTCTGAGCGATGTAATGCAAGAAGGAACTGCCTCTCCCTGTCTACAGATGAATAAATGTTTGCAGCGCCTGGGATGTGAAATCAGCTTTGTCAATACATGTTGTATTTATCCAACCATTATCCTCAAGGACTGAAAAAGTTTTTGATGAAAGGCTCATTAGTTGTTGAATCTCAAAATCCAAAGACAGAGAAGGACCCTGTCACGATCCACTTTAGTAATAATAAGGCAGAAATCGTGATGGTTCATGCTATCTCAAGGTGCAAACAAGCAAGAGACTGTTTTTTCAACAAAATAACAGAGCACTTCATTGAGTGCTAATCAACTCAGTTATGTGATAGAGAGGGAAGAGAGAAAAACAAAGTAGGGAGAGAGAAAGAGAGTGTGGGATATAGCTACCAACAGCAAGACGAAGTCCTCGTGGCCCAGCCAATAGACGCGTCTTCTTCCATGGGGAGATCTCAAAAGTCTCTTCAGAGAGTCACAGTTTTTAAGGCTTTTTCCAAGGCAAGTGGCCTTTGGGCAAAAAGGCAGGGAGATTTATGGGCTATTGTGAGCAGGCCTGTTGCTGATCAGCGTCAGGCCTGTGCTGTACCACGGCGACATGCGTGCTGTACCATGGTAAAGATACACGCTGTACCTACAGCCGCTCTGCCCGAAGCACTGCTCCATGCAGCAGAACACTCACAGCGATCAGCAAACATCTCCCCCCTCAGCCAGGCCAGGGCCTGTCTCTTGGGGTCTGTCCCAGTCTTGGTCCCGACGATCGGGAGGCAAAACGAGACCTTCGGGCCAACCCTTACAGACCCCATGACCATAGTGCACCTGTAGAGTAAGTGGGGAAAAAAAAAGTTAATATTCAAATTTTTTTTGGTGAAAAGTTGTGAGCTTGGATAGAACTACACCGCAATTCCTTTCAGCTAATTTTAGCCATCCAGAGTTGCTATCTACTTTATGAAATTATTTGTAGAGATTCTAAATTCAGTGGGGAACTACTGGGAGAATTTTATATATTAGATTATTATCTTTCCCTGGCTTAGGTACTTCAATTTCAGCTAAATAAAATCAGGAGAATGTATTATATTTTAAATGTATATAAGCAAATGTAAGGTTTTAAGTATTGCCTTACACATCATATTTCAAGCTTTCTTCTACAGTGAAACTCAAGTGTTGATTTAGTTTAGAAATTTGCACTTTATTTTCTAATGTCTCAAGTCCAGATCTTTATAAAATCAGTGGGAGATAGGAATCCAAATACCGTTTCCTAGATTTTCAGGCCTTTTTTTTTTTTTTAATTATACAGCCTTCAAAAAACTCATATAACTCGATCATTATTATTCTAGGATCCATAAAAAATCAATTAGGTTCTATAGGTCTACTGAAATAGTGAATTAGCTGCAGAGTAGTTAGCTCCAAACACCTGAGGAACTGAGAAATGTTTTTGGAGAAAAATATGGAGAAAAATAAAGCATTAATTGACCTTGACATTCAGTCAGCAAAGCATAAATATACTTTCTCATCTATCCTGCTTGTTTTATTTCATTTTGATTTCTGCTCAGCTGACTACAAAGAACACTCTAAGCACAGTGCAAGCTTTGTCCAAACAGTAAAAGTTATGGAGCAATGAGCAAAAATGCAAAAGTTAGGGCAAATGTTCAATGGCAAATGCAAAATCTTTTCCTCAAAGGATAAGTAAATTTGATGCAATTGCTTCTATTACTAATTTACTTCACTGCACTTCAATGTGCACCTAAAATTCATCCATTGAAAATTTAGCCTATATGCAGTACAATCAAAAAAATCTCTGGGGAAACATGATTATATGCTGTGATGACTTTCTAGGGAGCAGCAAAAACAAAGGAAAAATAACTACTACTATATCCAGATAGAGAGGGCAAATGTAAGAGGAAAAACAAATTAAAAAGGGAAAATGAGTAACTTACAGCAAATGTCTTTAAAAATATAAAAATTATCCTATAAAATGAGCTGGACACTATTGCATCTTTAGAGCAGACTCAGCAAAATATTTTAATAAATTGTGCACCTTTATAGATAATAAAAATTTCCACTGAAATATTTTATTCCCCATTGTTTTTCAAGAATCTTGTTATAGTTTCAATTGCTACACAGTCAACTTTCACAGCAGAGGGAAACAATGTCATCCATACAGCCATTGACAGTGACAAATTTTCATGTACTCACAAAGTGGGCAGGAAGTTATTTGTCCTATCTGAGGATGTAGACCAAGGAATTTGGAAAAAAAATTAAATGGAAATTGGTATTTCTAATTAGCAAATAATTTTTTGTAACAGTAGATTATCCATTTTATTTTTGGCTGCTAAAATGTCCTATCTTTGAGAATATTCTTGTTAAGCAAACAAAGGAAATGTGTGGGAATGAATCCAAAAGATCTCTTGTATATAGAGGAGATACAGAAGAATAAAAATGAGCGAAAAACAGGGATGCAATGGAGAAAACACGGGAGATTTTTTTTTATTTCTACTTTGGTTTTGGAGACTTCCTTGAGGGACTGATGAGACTTGGGAGCAGCTAGCTGAGTTTATCCAGAAACTAGAAGCATTTAGAATTGAACATATGTTTCAAGGCCAGCAGCTGCTCCTCTTTTTTCTAAATTAATATAGCTTTTTGGGAGATTGCAATAAGCCCCCCAAAAAGAGGGCAAAATAGAAGATAGAGGCAGATGAGGGGAATGAAAATACATACAGTCAACCCTGCTTTTAAAGCTTTGCTGAAAGTTTTAAGGTTTTAGCCTGGAAGAGAGAGGTGGGAAGGCAAATCCACTGTCCCAGCATCAACAGATTCTTTCTTTTTTTTCTCCTTCACATGACAAAGCCGAGTACACGCTGTCCTTGGATCCCTCACTGATTTTGTCAAAGGATGTTTTTGTTAGCAGCAATCTTGGAAGCAGTGAAGTCAAGGGAACTAAGGCATTTCAGGACATCTTATGGAGTCCCATGATAATAAGGCTTCAGCATTACAGTTCTTATTGACTAGCCATGGGTTTGAAGCTGGTGCCCTGGAGGTGAAGAGCACATTTGCTCAGTCTAAATTTCTTGAATGCAACTGGTATAACAACATATGTCATAACAATATGATGCTCAGTTCTGGATCTGAGCACAAGGATTTATTATAAAATTGAGGAAGTTTTTTGCAGTCACATAGAGTAGCACACCACAGACCAAACTGGAGTATATTCACGAATATGTACTTCCCACAGATTTATCACCCTCAATCCCTTGACTTCAGCATTGACTGTGGATAGGTATCCTGTTGTGAAAATAAAACATTTAGACATCCAAGAAAACAGACAATAAGATTTCACAACATTAGTGCATCAATTCACCTAGCCTGGCTACCAAAGTTTTATCCTGCCATCTCTGTCTAGAAGCCTAGAAATAAAGGAAGCCTACAAGTCATGAGAGTATCTCAACAATCCGTGCATATCAAACAATCATTCAATACGTAAAAGTACTTGCACAATATTTTTTTTTCCAATATTCTTTGGAATTTACTTTTGCAATTATTAAAGTCTTCCTTGACCCTTTTTTTATTTTTATTTTGAATTTTAATTTATTTACATGCTTCTTTTAAAGGTGTTTAGGCAAGTGAAAGACTGAGTATCCAAAAGCCAGGCCTAAGAATCCTTGGGTTTGGCACAATGCAGCTTGTCTCAACCTGTCATTTTTCTTTTATATTTGAAAGCAGGTATATATATGTTAATTTATAGAACACTTGTTACATCCCAAAAAAGAAGAACATTTCTTTTCACTCTCCGTAAGTTTTTAAGAATGTTTAAAACAGGGGTTTAAAGCACCTCTTCTTGCTTTGTTTGTATATAAACCAATATCAATCTTTCCATTTGTGGCAGAAATATTGGAGATTTCTAACAAGTCTGGATTTTATCTCTGTCAGCAATACTCTGGTGGTAGTTTTTTCAGCTTCACTTCACTGGAGGTTAACCCATCCTTCAAATTAAATACTCTGAGCCTAATTTGGCCCTATGGGGAATTCAGAATGATTCACTTGACACCGTCATCTTCTTTCTACCCTCAAAGTAGAAAATAAAGCCTGAAAGAAAGTCAAGTCTCAATAATACTCCTCACTGTCACCTAACCTGAATGAATCCTTTCTTCCTAAAGCTTCTGGATGATGGTCATATGCAGCTCTGTCAGAAAGTTAGTGATTCTGAGCTTTTTTGGAACGAGAGACTTTTTCTAACTCAGAGACCTACCAACATGTTAGCCCCTGTCCTGGCCTGTCTCCTGCTTCCTATGAAATCCTGCAAAAGTAAGGCTATCCATGCCCCTAGGCAGAGGAAAGCCAGATTCTCACTGCTACCCCTGCCATTTTCAAGTGCTGACTGAAGAAGTGTCAGTTAATTTCTTAATTAATTAAAAATGTAATTGTTTGATGATGTTAAGAGGCACACAATCATAATTTTCCCGCCTCTTTCCATCCATCTCTTTTCAAACTGAGTCTGCTGGAGAAGGAAGGATTATTGTCAAACAGAGGTCTTTTGTATGCATTTTAGGGCCCTGAGTTTGATGAACAGTGTAAAATTGGATCAAAAATATCAATAAAGCAGATTTCTGAATGGACAGGTTCAGTTTATATCCATGAGAAAACTCGAGTTAGTGAGTGTTGCTCTCAGAAGGATGCTATTGACAGAGCAAGTACTAAGCAATCAATTAATAAAATAGAAGTTGGGTGTGTACAACTAGCTTTCCCTACAGTTTCACATCTGGATTATCACATATCATACTCCCTAGATGCTTGCAGGAAACAAATCTGTGAACTAAGAGAATTTAAATTTAAGCTCATCCCTAATCTTAAACTTTGTGAAGTTTAAGTGAAGCAAGTACAGTGCCAAAAAAAAAAAAATGCCCATAGAAATGAAAAAAGGGGATATAAATGTGATATTATTTGCAATGGAATAGTAACAGAGAACATAAACATGAGTTTGGGGTGTAGTGAGACTTCAGCTCAAGTTTTTGCAGCTTGCCACACAACCTTACCATTATCTTAACACATTTAATTATTAATACCTCCGTGGTGATGAATCAAAAGTGCTGCATTTGACTGGCACAGGATGGTAAGTGCTTTGAAAGTCATTATCCTAAACACAAAAAGATTTTGAATAATCCTTCAAAATGTCAAGGCACACATCACATCAGCAATTGTTAAATATTTCTTCTGAGGAAGAAGTTAATTTAAAGCACTTTTGATGTTTAATGCCACTCACGACCGCAGCTGAAAATTAACCCTCTGCATTTCCCTCCCCCAGACCTCAGCAGCCTCGGTATAATGTTCTAGGGTGGTAGGATATTTTCAATGCATCTTATTAAAAAGAAATCAAGGGCAGCTTTAGGAAGCTTGAAGGATGAAAAACTCAACAAAACTTTTAAATCAATCCACGGGAAGCAAGGAACTGGGAATATTTTCCTGTCAAATCTATCTATAAAATGGGCCCATTAAAATTCTCCTTTTACTGCAGATGATTCTTCTCCCTGCTGAGTGAATTTCACTGAGGAAATATCAAGCTTCTGGGTAGGATGAAGACCCTTCTTGTGGAAGGGATAAAGCTGTGTTTGGCAATTTTTTTAGCAATTCCCCCCCTTGTTAGGTGGGTGGGAAGGAGGAGAATGTGTGAAGACTGCAATAAACCTGTATATATAGGTATGTATTGTTGCTAAGAGAAGAAAGTGCTTGAATTTTATGATAAACACCAAGATGTCTATGAAGTTGTGAGTTGACCATGAGACCAAAACTTTTTTTTTTAAATAAAAAGACCGAATAAAGCTGTGAATCACAATATTTCCTTCCTTACTTCAACAATATGGTTCTTACTCCTTTCTCATTAAAATGGATGGAATTTTTTCAGTCTTTGGAATGAAATTAGTTTTCAGAATGAAATGTAAGGAAGTGCTTATCTGTATGTTGCTCAGGGTTTGCCTTATCTAGCAAAATCATCACCTTTTAAAACTGTCATCAAATGTTAAATCAGAAAATGTACATCTTTGGGATTTCCAGGGATATAAAATGAATCACTGGTATGAATACTTCTTGCCTGTGGTTTTATACTCCTTTCTTTTAAAATGTTTTCATATTTTCCCTTCTATTTATCTAATTTCTTCATGCCAAGTCTTATCAATGCTCAAAATATTTAGAAATATTATCAAGAGCAGGGTATTTTCCATGATACCTGAAACTTCTCTTCACCCTAACCTTAATATACTCTCTAGGGAGGTGCTTGGGAGACATTGTAAATAACAGCAAAACAAGCAAGCAAGCAAATAAACAAACAAACTTTTTAAATTGTATGGTTAGAGATGTATGAGAAAAAGAAAATAGTAAAAAAAAATTGTCTATTTTCAAGAAAATATGTTGTCTTCAAATTTTGACAGTAAGTCACTTACCGAAACCAGACATTATTAATGATGTATGAAGTCCCAGAAACATAGTGAGATTCATCATGACCCAAATGCCAGAACAATATTCAGAAATCCTAAATCCTTTTGCATGAGTAAAATCTGATTGGAAGTTTTTGCTTCTTAGCAAAATTGCTAGTCTAGTTGAGTTCTTGGAGTGGCCAGAAGCTATTGACTAGAGCAAATCATCTTTGATAGCAACAAAAAAAATCCAAAAAAATCCAAGGAAAAGTCTCAGTTAGGCTGTCTGGTCCAGTGCAGAGGTATTGTTAGGCTGCTCATTTATCAGAAATGGAAGTCACGAATCTGTGCATGGGGGGAGAGTATGGTGAAGAAACATGGTCAGGTAGCTGAATTTCTGTAATGATCTTCTCACCTATGATAAGCTGTGGTCTACTGCAGTGTGAAGCCTGTGTTCTTTATATAAATCAGCATTTGGCGTTAGTGTCCGTCTTTCAAAACTGATCGACTTGGTAACAGAGTGACACATCTACCAGTCAGTAAAACTGGGCAGGTCTCAGGTAGGCCCTCTTGTTTACCGCACTGAAGCCCTTGTTAAGACATGGAAATTAAATCTGGATCTTGATGCTGTTCTCTGCTCTTAAAATACCCAACTTAATGAGCTAACTTTCACTCTCTTTAGCCCAGTTAGGCTGCAGAATTTGAATTTGATGTCTTTTCAGGATGACACCAATATGCCCCTCTAATCCTGACTTCTGATTGCTGGTTGTGGCTTCTCTGTGGGAAGGGAATGATCAACCCCTGGAGCAGCCTCAAGCCTCAAGTGGGCCTCCAAGACTGTCCTATCACAAGCACAGGTAGAAGATATCTCTGGTTGTACAGACTGGGTTTCTATACATAAAAGATCAAAATAATTTTCCTCTCTGGATTACTTAGTTTATATGAAGAATACAAGTGGTGTCTCCAATGTAGAGAGCAGCATCCCCTTTCAGTGGCAAACTGCACTGAATTTATCTCACAGAGTTAGATGTGTTACACATAAGATCTTGGAATTATAGAGAAAAAAGATAACATTTTGTGTTATATCATTACCAGAAGAAATCATTTATGTCAGGCCTTTACCTCATCTGACAGGAAATAAGAAGGGAAACACATGTAAAGCTAGGAAAATATTTCATAAGGAAGTCTTTGAGGATTTTATAAAATACAAATGTTAAATAGATACATACTATATGTGAATATGCAATGAAAATCAACAAAATCTTGTATCTGTGGGAGTTCCACAGCTCCACCAGTGTCCTCACTTTTAATTTATTTAGCTTTTACTTCCCTTTCAGAGATATGAAAATATGATTTACACACTTTTAGAAGACCTCAATGGCCATTTAATTGGTTCAATGATGTCATAGAAGGAGTGGGTGACTGATTAAAAAAAAAAATATAAGGGATCCTAATTCTAGGCTTAATATCCCTACATTAATATCACTGGCACTCTATGGAAAATGAGTTTTATATTTTATGAGTTTTTGAGAGTTTTTTGCAATGGAAAGGCACTCAGTTTTTAAAGAGGTAGTTTAGGGGTACACTTTATAATCAACAAAGGAAAAAGAATACTAAAAATAAATCCTGCATTGATAGTCTTGATAATCTTGAATAGTAAAATCCTGCTAAGTTAAGGAAATAGAAAACCCCAAGTACAAATTCTTAAACACAAATTCGATGTTTTCTAATTAAACTGCCAGTGATAAAACTAAGCCATATAGGTGAATACACTGAATTAAGTTTTCAAACTCTGCAGACTAGATCTCGTTTTTTTCACCTGCCAACCATTGCAAACTAAACAAGATTCTAAAACAATTAAGTAGGAGCATTTAAGAAACCTAGTCCAGCTGTAGATGTGTGACTAGTGTATTTCCCAATAACTTTTGTTTCATTATGCACTAAATTTATTTAATTATGATGGAATACTTCAGAAGTGCCTCCTGATGTTCCATGGCACAGACAACAGTAGTATTAAGTAGCTGAGTAACATTCTTCATGATGACATGTCCTCTCTTTGCTTAGGAAAAAAACATACGTCAGTGTGTGGCAGTTAGTTTGGCATCCATTCAGTCTTTGGCCTTTCTGACAAAAATAGCAGAGTNTCACAATGTCACCAAGGAAACAAACTAGAAGACAGCCCTATATGACTGGGCCGTATCTGGATCAGCACAACACCTATTTGGTCAGTAAATACACAGCACCCTAAAGGATACACCACAGTCTGCAAAACAGAAGTGTTTGCCCTGATCAGATTGTCCCTCACGCCTCATTATCCCCCATAACCTCTTGGGTGCAGTCACACAGGCACACGTAGGCAAATGTGGGAGAAGTGCGTGTGCACTACTCACCCAGAAAATTCTAATCTCACCTGTCATTCACAAAGAAGCTGTAATATCCATGGAAATTCATTGTAGACTTTGCTGCTTTTATTCTGGAACTGTTTAGTGCATTTACATTTTCTATGAAACTCAATCATCTTTCCAGCTTTTCTTTTTGAACTTTTTATTTTTCCCATTAGTCTGTTAATAATTGTTGCTTTCCTGGCATTCTTGTTCTGTTAGGTCATTATGCATTCCTCAGCATTCTGAAAAATGAAAAATGGAAAAAATCACATGCTTTTCAGCTGACTTAACACTGTGTAAAATGCTGAAATTATTAATTGAACATCTTGATTATAAATTAGGTGGAAATAATGTTGAAGAAGCAGCCCCTAGTCATATAGGTTTATTATTAGGACTACATACTGAATGATTTGAATTCTGTTCTAGTAGTGGTAAATATAGTTATTATGGAAGAATGTGAGCTCGTGGATTTTGGCTGAATGTCAGCTGAATCAAGCAGGGTGTTTCATCTATAATTTAAAATTGCATGTCCTAAAACAATGTCTGTGTTATCTCCTGCTTCCACACTTCCAAGAGTAGCGTGGTTATGATCTTACATAAGATAAGGAAATTATTTCAGCCACTACAGAATAACTAATTGCCAATAATACTGTTGTCAGCTGTCCCTATGTGCAGCAGCACCCTATCGTGCTAAGCTCAGTAGACTCACAACACAAAGTTTGCAGTGCATTTATATGATGACTGAGGAATTGCAGCTGTTATGGCAGATTTCATCATTAATGCTGGTGATGTTAGATGACCTTACATAGTTTGTTTGGATGCCAGACTCATTAAGTGGAAAGATATTATCCAGACTTCATGGGTGCAGCTTTTACTTCCCCAGTGTATTTAGCAGGGCCAAGGTTTCAAGATAAGAGTCACTCAGTCGGATACCACACAGTTTAGTGCTACCTCATAAGTCATAATTTCTTATCCTCCTGATTTAGTGTTACAGATTGTGTATCCGTTGGACTATTATTTGTGCTTTAGTCTGTGCAACACTGACCTTGGTAGAGTCCCAGGCTGTCCAAGCCATTCAGGCACTACCATAATAGATATGTTAAGCAGCTACAATTGTTCTCGTCCATCCAGGTAGGCTTGGAGCTCAAGATCTGCTGCTTGACAAATGTGCTGCCTCACCACTGCTGCAGCACCGTGAGGGAACCCTATTCATCTTAACAAATAATGCAAAAGTGAAGGTGTATCTGATTTGAGGGAACTGAAAGGACCATCTATGTTTGTTTGGGGGCTCTAGAGGGTTAGGGGAAAGGTTTGCCTGGGAGGTTAAGAGCTTATCTCAGTCCTAAATTGAAGAAAACTCTTAAATCTGAACAGCTTTTTCCTTGAGGGTGCAGAAATGTGATGAGACCTTCATTATTTCAAATTTCAGATAACTCTATTTCTCACTATTTTCTTTATCTCCTTTCAGCTGTAACCTGTTTCTCCTCTCAAATAAGAAAAACACCCAGTGGTGCATGGCAATCCTGGGCTGTCACCTGGTAATCTGTTTTAGTTTCCTGGCTCTTGTTCATCTTTGAGTTCCAGACTCAGTTCTGTAAATTGTTTGCTGGAAGCAAGTCACAAGGAGAAGAGGTTTTCTTTTAACAGTGAAGGATACTCTGTACCCCCCAGGACTGCTCCTTATAGCCTAGAATCTCCTTCTGGACACAGTGAGTTGTGAGAATCCTCAGGAAGTGGGGCTGTGGTATATTCTTCTGTGCAGAAATTGCATATGGGGCACTAGCCAAGAACATGTACACAAAAAAGAAAACAATTTCTACATTTTTCGCTGCTTCAAGCCCTTCTCCATATCTTTATGAAGTAAGTTATACTTTAGCTGCCTATATATCAATGCCCAGATGAAGGAATAAGGGAATATTGCTTTGAACTGACTAAAAAAAGAAAAAGCACCAAAAAATTCCAAACAAAATATTTATCTGCAAAAAGATCCTTCTTTATTTCCCATGTGAAAAAGTTTAGGCAGCTGTAGATTAGAGAAAATACAGACTTTTAACAGGAACTACAAATTGCAAGAGCAGCTTGACAAGTCATAAAACCTTAACAGATTTCTGTGGTGATTCCTGTATCAAACAAAGCCTTTGCCTAAGAACATTCAATGCTGCTGACACAGAAGGGACCAGGACAATGTCAGACCAGACTTTTTATGGGAATCTCACCCACTTTGCCTGAGCAGGATGGCTGGAGGTGTGAGTTCAAGTGATTCTGTTACGGAGGACGGGCTCTTGTTTTCCAGTTGTTTAAATGCCGGCTGTGGGTGAAGACTGAACAAACTGTGAAGACCAGCAGACTGCTTTCTGAGGCACCATCCACAAATTTTAGGTGAAGTAGAAAAAAATTCACTTGACTGACAATGGCAGATTGCTTTGTATCTGTTTTACGTCATAGATTGGCAAACTAGTGCAAAAATTTACATGCTGAATAATGCATTATTTTCCTGGGCTACACCTTCAGACATTACAGATGGTCGTGGGGTTTATCCATGCACCCTAAAGTTCTAACTTTAAGGAAAAGTGTACAAGGAGGTCTGAAGTCAGAAACAGCAATAGAACAGCCTCATCCTTTCTGGAAAATACAGAATCATAGAATTGTTTAGGTAAGGAAAGGCCTCTAAGGTCACTGAGTTCAACCATTAAATCAGCACCACAGTGTTCACCACTGACCCATGTCCTCAAGTGCCACATCCACACCTTGCAATGGCTATTCACTTTTGGCAATGGTTATTCTACCAGTTCTTTGGGCAGCTTGTTCCCATGTCTGAACACCCTTTCAGTGGAAAAAAAATTCCCAACATCCAATCTAAAACTCCATTGTGCAACTTGTGGCCATTTCCTATTGTCCTGACAAATGTAGGACCCACAACAAGCTTATAGAGTCCTCTTACTCTATATTCCTTGATTTTCTGACTTTGGCTCTCATAGGCATATGATATCTGTTCTGACAATTCAGGCATGTGACAGCCCATTCATGGTATGGCCCAAAATAATGTAAAATTCTCCACTAGATTAAGGAAGGCCTGCAGAATGTGCTCACTCTTGACTTCTCTTTATGCATGTGTGGTTTTCCAAATGTACAGTTAAATATATAAGCTTTTCCTTACTGATCAAACTTTATTCTGGACATACAAGCTTTCCAGGCCCTTGGTTTATGGCTGTTTCTTTGGTTCTCAGTGTTAAATCAATTGACAGCCTTGGGGTAGGAAGGAATTGTGCTACAGAAGAGGTCACTGCTGAGTTATTTTTGTTGTGTTTGTATTGTTTTCCTGGTTAGTGTGAGGAGATGCCAATTTTTAGGGAGCAAAAAACAAGGCTAAGCTTCTAGATAAATACATGTCTTAGATATCCTCAGAAGAGCTGCACATGAAAAATTAGAAATATTTCAAATATTTATTAAGAAATGGAGGCTTTTCACATAGAATTGCCCAGGATAATTTGGATTGGCTGTCTTTTCATAAGCAATGTTTTTTAATTTTTTTGGCCATGTTCAAACCCCAGTTTTGAGGTACCAAAGAGTGAGGTTTCTGCCACAAAGAGGAAGGACTGGTATGGAGTTATTAATCACTCAACAACTAATGTGCTTGTAGCTCTCTGCCTCCTCCTGACATCATTAATTCTACAAATTTATACCATGTTTTTTTCCTATAATTGTGGAGTAGGAGATCATCAAATTAACATTCCCCTGTATGGGCATCTCTATCTGGTCTTGCAATATATCTATATGGACAAACAATTAGCCTGAGGGTTTCTAAATACTAAATAAATTCTTCTGAAAGGCAAGGTTGGTTGTTTGCTCATTTGTTTGTTTTTTTCCAAGTTATTACTCAGCTTTTTGAATGTAGACTCTCTGTTGTAATAAGAAAAGTGTCTTGAAAAAGTTCCAGAAATTTGAAGTTTTACTAAAGGATATCATGGCTCATCCATCCTGTTCCTTCATCAGCCTGTGTGAGCTCCAAATGCACCAAAGGAAAATGAAAAAAGACCAAAATTATCAGAAGCATTATGTTCTAAGATACACATCATAAAACACAAGTGGATAAAATGATGCTCCAACATGTAGTTGCTGTTTTTCAGCATGAATTGCAATATTTTATTTCTTCAGCTGATTTTTTTTGCACTTAATATTGAAGGTATAAAAATCTTGACATAATGATTGCCGCTTATTTTTCATTTCTTTGTATTTAATGTTTTTTTTGTTTTTAATATTTTAGACCATGTAGTTAGTATTTAGCATTTAGCAATGGCTGGCAGAACGTGTTTGTGAAAAAGGTGTATGAAATCAGGCCAGGTGAAAAATGTTCTGGATTCTAATAAGTTGCTTGAATACCTAGAATCATTCATTGAATCATAGAAATTTTTAGGCTGGAAAAACCTTTAAGACCATTGAGTCCACTGAGATTACCACTTCCCTGTGCAGTCTGCCCCAATGCTTAATATCCCCTCCCCATGAAGAGATCTTCCTTAATATGCAAGCTAAAATTTTGTGCAGGTTGAGGCCATTTCCTCCTTTTAAAATTTTTTTTCTTACTTTGGAGAAGAAACTGACTCCCACATGGCTACAACCTCCTTTCAGCTGGTTGTAGAGAGCGATGTGGTCATTCCTGATCCTCCTTTGCTCTAGAATAAACACCCCCAGCTCCGTCAGCTGTTACACATAGTGACTCATTTTCCAGACCCTTCTCCAGCTCCATTGCTTTCCTCTGGACCTGCTCCAGCCCCTTAATATCCCTCCTGTCATAAGGGGCCCCAAACTGACCCTAGGATTCAAAATGGGTCCTCAGCAGTGTGCAGGGCAGGGGTATCATTGCTGCCCTCATTCTGCTGCCAGATGCCCTTGGCCTACTTGGCCGTTTGGACACAGACACTGGCTCCTGTTCAGCTGCTGTCAACTTGCATTTCCAGATCTTCTCCCCACTGGGTAACTTTCCAGACACTCTATCCCAGCCTGGAGCTGCAGAGGGGTGTTGTGACCCAAGAGCAGGATCCAGCCCTTGGCCTGGTTGGAAATTATAAAGTCGGTCTCAGCCCATCTATCCCATTTGCCCAAGTTCCTGTGGACTTAATGAGACATAGACCGCATTCTTATTATCTTATTCAACATCAAGGAACTCTTGTTATCTTTATTTCACCCTCAGTATCTTCTATTTGTAGCAGGCATTTGATGTAATGAAAAATCAGAAGAGGAAGTAAAAAATATTATTTTATTCTGAGATTCCTTTTGATACCAGGTAAAGCTGTGTATGTTCATCGTCAAATTGCTGGCAAGGAAAGAATCTGGAATATAACAGAAAGTCAAACTTTGCATTATGAAATAGAACCAAGGCTTCTTTGACACATGAAGAATATAGATTAGATGGACTGATTTATTAAACAAACCACACACTGGAGTGTCAGACAAACTCAAAAAGTCACCTCTGGGATTTCATCTTAATTGGTGTTTGAAATGGTAAGTTAGATATGCTTTTAAATAGAGGAAAAAGCATCTAGGTTAAACACTATGCCAAATAAAAAACAAACAGTGTGGTATTCACTCCCTTAAATTTTGTCTAAATTTATCTAAACATGAGGCACGCATTTTAAGTTGAGTATCAAGACACCTGTACTCAGCACAGAAAGGATAACACTTCCAGATGAACAACAAAATTCATGAACAACTAATGCTTCGACAAAAAGATATCTAAGATGGCAGCGGGGAGATCAATCACCTTCTTCCAGCAACTGTTTCTCTTCATTGACTACAAATAAAGTCTGGAGTCGCAGTGTAAATTTGATGCCTAATGCTGAGACAAATAAAATTAAGTGAGATGAGTCCTACCCTAAATATCTACCACCCCATCACTTTTTTTCATGATTAGATTCATTGTTGTTAATGGTTGATTTCACTTTCAGCTTTTATATACTGGCAAATTACTGTTGCTCTCTGCTTTTCTATACATCAGGGGAATATTTATACAGAGTAAATAAACACCTCCTGAATTACAGGAAAATAATTTTTCTCCATGTTTTTTAAGGAGATTATATACAGCTCATGTAGTAAACTTAATCTCTTAGTTGTTGTTGGAATGTTCAGGAAAATACAAAAAGGGTGGATTTTTCCTTCTAACCTGTTTAAAATTGTAAACTTGCTAAGCTTCTTTACTCCTTATTCACAGATATAAACCAGAGTTTTCAAGGATTTGCTTTTCAGAGATTATTTCTGTCCTGAAAAAAAAAAAAAAAGATTCCTGTTAACAACAACCCAGAGTAAATCAACATACTCTTTGGATTTTTGATTTATAGCAATGAACTGTTTTGTGTAAATCAACCAATGATCCTCAAAGAAAGGTGCCCTGAGGCTTTAAGGCAACTGAGACTCTGCTCAGAAACCGACTTCAAGTGAAGCAACCTGGTTGAAATATCATCTTCCCAGTTTGAGCAAGCTTTTCATTTTTAATTGAAAGTAGGAGCACTGGGCTAGAATTTAAAAGGCCTCTCAGTTCTCTGCCAAAGCCCCGTGACACCTCACATCAACACCTTTTTTTTTATTTATCAATGAGTTAATTTACAGTTTTGGAGGGGAAATGTCTAGCTGGATGTATGCCATATTGTTCTGACGTAAGATAACCCCTGGTAGCTCCCTTTGCCAGTGGTTGAACTCATGCTGCTTAGTTTATGATTAAGTTTCAACTTCAGCATGTTATTATGATGCAGGTGGACATAAGTGAACAGTGGAGAGGATTACAGAGTAATTTCAAGCATGAATTTATATATTAATATATACATGTGTAAAAATATCTTTATCTTTAAAAAAAAAAAAATCTTTCTTGTGAAAGTTTGGGAATTCTTACTTTCACTGGAACCCAAATAAAATTTTTGCTGTTGTGCATATTTTCTGTAAGATTTCATGCTGGGCAAATTATATCCACAGCAGTAGAGCATCAATGAGAGGCAGGGAAGCAAACAATTTAATCACAGAAAGAATTCAGAGCAGGTATATAACCTTGTTCATTTTTCATCCCACCAGCCTGAAGGTCGTTATATCTCAACTGGGAAGAACAAAAGAAGAAATTCTGCTCTGTGAGGAGTGACACAGAGTTACAGAATCACTTACGCTGGAAAAGACCTCCAAGATCACTGAGTCCAACCATTTAGCTGACATCATCAAAATCACTACTAAACTGTGTCCTTAATTGCCACTTCCACATGCCTTTGAACACTTTCAGGCACGGTGACTCCAAGAATGATCCAGGGTAAATACCCCCAGCTCTCTCAGCTGCTCCTACTGGATGGTAACAAATATCACCTGTAAAAAACTTTTCTTGAGCAAGTACTGCCAGAAAGAAGAGAACAAATATAAAATTCCCTGAACAAACAAAAAGCAAACAGATAAAAAATAAAATTTATTTTAATAAACTCACTAGTTACCCCAAATTTTGGAAGATCACTTTCCCTTGTCCTGCTTTTGAAAAAAAGTCTTATATACCTTAAATATAGTTTTGCAGAAGCATATCCTTGATGAAGTTTATCTCAAAGCACCAGTCCTTCAACAATTTTTAGGGTGATTGTCTGGGGAATATGGATCTGTTTTTTTTCTAGTTGATACTAAATGATTCAAGTTGTAACAGCTAATGGCATTACTCTCAAATATGTGGTTCAAGTAGTCAAGATTTGCAATCCAGCACTGAAATCCTCAGATATTTTATGTGGACAATCCTGTTTAAGCAGTAAGGTAAAATTTTCCTTTGAGAAGCAAAAAGTTAAAACATATTACCAAAAACTATATTTTAAAAAAAGAGAAATTTTCCCCTTCAAAAGTATACGTCAGTCACCGTATCAAAGAGTGTGTAGAACCACAGATTTCAGTGTTTTCTTCCCTTATGCCAAAAATTGAAGTGTATTCTGAAGTCTGTAATAATAAAATGAAAATAAAAGAAACTGGCCTCCTCCTGAAACTTTTCCAAATAGTAAATACATTTATTTATCAGCCTGAGGTATCGGGTATACCTGTTCCCAGTGGACTCACTTAGTACCAGGAATTATAGCTGAACAGAAAGCTTATTTAATCTATTATGGGTCAGAATTTTTATCAAGCTGCTTAATTAGAGTTCTCTCCCTCCCTTTCCCTTTTTTTTAACAGTTTAATGAGGAGCCTCATCACTCCTGCCAAGATGAGTCGGGTGTATTCAAGCAGATGAGTGTGATGTAAGTAAATATGCAATATGATGTGTCTTTCTTATATTTTCCATTCAGAAGTAGGGTCAAAAGCTTCATTAGTTCAATAATATCTCAGGGAAACATT
>VXBQ01013476.1:53631-69511 GCA_013400175.1 Phainopepla nitens
AAAGGAAATAAATTAATTCTGGGTTCTTTTATTTATCCACTTACATTTGAGATATGACATTTGGCCTTTCTCATCTTTTCACCACTTCTGTAACAGCTAATTATAATCCTCCCTTCCTCCTTCTCTTCCCCTTCACAATCTTCCTCCACACCTTTCTCTCAGAAAATTTAAGAATTAAAACAGTACAGTAGTACTGTGCTAATGTGCAGTTTTCAGTAATTCATCAGTGCCCTGCTTTGGATTATCTCTAAAAAAGAAAAAAAAAAGGTAAATTGTTTCATTTCTTATTTGGTCACTTACAAAATGTGAACAATGTGTAGAAAGCCTTTATAGAAGTATTGTGGAAATTCATAAATTCAATAAATAAAGGTAGCTCAGCTGTGAAACCAGAGGACTGAAAATAATATCTGAAATTAACTGTCTTTAATACAATCATAACATGCAATTTTGCTTATAAACAAACCATTTCACATCTTAAAACTACATTTTACACACTCTGTATCTACCAAGAGGTTATTCGACAACTTGAAAACTCAGAAAACTTGCATCTGTGTTTTAATCTTAAACTGAAATTGAATTTTATTAATATATTTTTATGCTATTAGTTTGTTTTCTTTAAATTTTATTCTCCTATTTGCCACCATTTATCATTGTATGTATAAACTGAAATTTCTGTTCCTTCTCAGCCTCCATGCAGTTAAGTCAAATTCTTTGAGTGTAAAACTATCTTATTTATTCAATCTATTGCTTTTGATGTTTTTAGACTTCTCTTAAGAAATGGTGACCAGAGTAGGATGCCGACATCTAAATATAACTATTCAAGCACAGAGTACTTAAAATCTTTTCTCTGACATGTAGGACCCAAAGATTCCATTAATCCCTTTCACAGTGAGTCACATTCATCAATATTTTACGATCATTTAATATATATTCTCCTCCTCTTTTTGGTCATTTCTAATTGATAACCTCCCAGATTATAGAAGAACAATCACTTCTAATTACTAAGTACATATGGTAGACCTAAGTTTCATAGTACTTTTTGTTTTGTTGTCCATATTGCTGATTTATGTTTATCACAGTCCCATCCTCATGTTGATGGTGCCTGCAATGTTACTTCAACAGGAAAGCCAAGGGAAATTCATCCCATTTGACTTGAGTCATTCAAAAACCAAGTGTGTGTTCTTAAACACTCTTCCTATTCAACATGGACAATTGGTGAAATTAAAGGAAATGTGTGTAACGTACACAGCAAGTGGTCTAAAGTCTGGGAGTGAGGATAACTGACATGAATGCAAATAACTCTGCTCCTGAGCTGTTCTTTGACTTGTTGCTTTCCTTTGCTGTGATTACCTTTTTGGGGAAGATTGTGCTAGAATATCTGTTCAAATTCCTCAGTGTCATTTAGCTGAAAATTCAGCTGGTTAACTTTATTCAAAAAGAATCTGCAGTAAATGTACAACACAAACAATTATTTGTTCCTCCAAACAAAAAACTTCTTATCTTTTATTTCAGTACTTAGCACTAAATACTTCTCTCTCTAATGCCTCTAAACACTTGAGTAAATCTTAATCCAAATTTAATGCTATTACTGATTTATATTACACTACTCATACAGAGGAGATGCAAGACCTACTCAATATCTAGAATTATGGAAGTTCACTTTTCATGGGGAGCTGCAAATCATCCTGGTTGAGCTGATGGATTTGTTTTTGTCATGGCAACTGGCAAAAAAGTATCATGCAGGTGCTGGCTCACCCCACACTCCATAGAATCAGAAGAGACTATAAACCATGGTTTGGGATGATGATGATGATGATAACAACAACGACAATGACAACAACAACAACAACAGCAACAACAGCAACAACAACAACAACAATAATCTTATCATTGAAATGAAAAGGGAGACAAAAAAAGAGAGAAATTAAATAAAAAAAAACAAAAGCAAAAACAAAAACACAAAAGCAAACAAAAAATAATAATTAAAAAAAAAAACACAAAATAAAGCAAAACAAAAGAAAAAACAACCAAGAGAGGCACAACACAGCTACTTCCTTACCTGCTGACTGATTCCCGGCCTGCCCCAGGCCCTCTCAGCCAGTTCCCCCCAGCTCACGTACTGATCATGATGTTCTGTGGCATGAAATATCCTTTTGGCCAGTTCATGTCAACTCTCCTGGCCATGCTCCCATGGAAATTCTTGTGCACCTCCTCACTGGCAGAGCATGGGAAACAGAAGGGAACTTGACTTAGGGTAGGGTACAACTTCAACAACTCAGACATCAGAACGTTATCAACATCATTCTCATACCTAACCCGAAACAGCCCTGTACCAGCTACTAGAAAGAAAATTGACTCTGTCCTCAAAACCAGGTTCAAAGCATACTTTTGTAGACAGAGATTTCAATAAACAATTTATTCAAGTGCCTTGTAGGTGCATTTATTTCACTTGTCTTCAGGCTCTTACCTGATGAGCACAGCTAAAAAGTGAATATTACCCTATACTCATGAAATTAAAGATAGGCAACTCTTACAATATTTCAGGCCATTTTAAACTTTAATTGCTTACTAGAGTACCTAAAAGACTCTTCTTGCATCATTAACTTTAGGGATAGCTTAGAGCAGTTTGACTTCTAACTTAGGTGTCACTATTAAGTTTCTAAAGTTTTCTAGGGTGAATTAAATCAGAGGACAATAACATTTTTATACCATTAGTGGTGCAATAAGGATAATCTGGGGACAGGTATGCTCTACCTTTCTGGAGTATATCCTTCATGCTTCAAAATGCATATTTCATGCTTAAAATAATTAAATGTAGAGGGTTGGGACAAAATTTTCACAGAGCAAAGTCTGAGTATGCCTATGGAAGGGTTATTGTACCTTTCTCTGGAACATCTGGTGCTGCCCAATATTAGCAACAGAAGACTGGACTAGATGGACTGCAGGTCTGATCTGGTGTGGCAGTTCCTATGTTCCTGTGTTCTTCCTCCACCTGGTGCAAGGGCAAAACTGTCAGGTATAATGAGGAAATCTTTATTCAGGTCCCCGGGTAAGATTGTAGATTTGGCAATTAAAAAATCATCTTTTGAAAAACTCAGAGGATTTTGCCTCTTTCACTGATAAAGGGTACATTATCTATACTGAAATTGTGGCAGTTCTTTCCCTATTTGTAGTTGAGCAATATTACTATGGACAGATAAAAAAGACATTTCCAGAGGACTTACAGTTATTATTATTCTATATTATTTTTATTGTTGTCATGCAGTCATTGACTTGAATTCATTGTATTTGTGCTATATGAGAGTAAGGAAAAGACATTTTTGTCTCTTAAAGCTTATATCCAGATGAACTTCTTCTAGGCTTAGATTCCCTAACTGACCTGCTTAGCTGTATTGGGAGCCCTGCCACTGATGCAGAAAAATAGGGACTTGTAGGTGAAGGTTCAGGTTGGAGAGCTGTCCCCTGTGCACCACCCCTAGTGATATGACACCAGCTAATAGACTAAGTAGCACAAATGATCAGCAAGAAAATATTGTCCATCATTTGCCAGGCAGTGACCTAAGCACACCAGCAGCATAACTATTGTGTAATATTTGGTTTTCAAGTAGTGCAGCATAGTTTTAAAAATACTGGGTTTTTTAATCCACTACCCCTTTGTATTGTAATTGTGATTGCTTGTAAACTAATTTGGTGAAGAATGACACAGGAAAAAGTGGCATTTTGTATCTAGAAAAATTATTTTGCCTAATTATAGGTATCTACTTCTTATTGAAATGTCTTCGATAATCTGTTGATGTTCTAATCAGTTCAACCCTTCTGCAGGTGCTTTATCATATCCACCCTTCCCACGGAGAAGTCTCAGAAACCCTGGATCATGACCTTGCCAACTCTACCTGAGGTTCTTTCTAGTTTCAGTGCTCAGTTTTCAAAATCTCTTAGCATAGCCATGTCTGCTGCAATTTAAGTGAATTGGTTACTCATTAAAGGCTTGATGAAGGTATTCTGAATTTGTCACTTAACCAAGTTAACTAATTGAGGCATACAGTCATCCTCGATTCCCATTACACTCGGTGGAGAGAAAAAAGGCACCTGCAGATGCTGTGTCAGATCTAAAAAAAGGCTGAATTGTCTTTTAGAGGAGCTTATTTCTTCCTTCCATTGACAGGACAAAGAACACAGCTGAACAGGAGCCTAAATTTAGTGCTCCCAGGAAGCGAATGGGATATTAGGAAGGATAAATCTGACTATAACAGTTGGATCATAAGGTCAAGTGCTAAAACTCATCACCCTGCTGGAAACAGTGAAATGGAATTACACTTCTTTGGTACATTGTTCCCTATTTTCTCACCTACCCCTTCATGAGTCTGTGGTTAATCACTTTTCCTACCTTACCTTCCTATCTTAGTTTTTTACATTTCTAGGAGATATTGTTGAAAATAAATAAATTTTAGTGATGGCAATTTAGGATCTTTCATTTGATCTTAAACACCAAAGCTGAAGTGCAGTACTGGTGAAATGGATTATTCATATAAAAATTTTAACTTAGGTTTTGAAATCAGCAGTGAAACAATAAAAATGATCCAGATGAAACTCAATGAATGTCCAAACAATAACTATGTCATTGTATTTTCTTGGCTCCTGTCTAGACAGAAGGAAAAGCAAGCTCAGAATGACACAGTGTTCAGTCAATATCACTGTTTCAAAGTAGACAGAGTGTAGGGTATAGAAATGCAAGACCATTAACAAACAGAGGACTATAATAATTGAATTGTGATTCTTGATCAAAACTGAAGTCTTTTTATTATCACTGCTGCTGTTTCTTTGATTCACAATGTGAATGAGGCTTTGTTTCCTGTGTACTAAATTAAAAAAAAGAAACAAAAAAAGATAAAGAGCTAATAAAATAAGAGCTAACATATGGAGTGTGGCACTGGCTGCATAAAGATTATGGATTTTATTTTTTGTTGAAATGGAAATGTCAATGTAATCTCATGGGTTGATGCCATGGAAATTCCATTGGATTTTTTATGTTAGTGATACATTTATATGAGCCTTTTGGATTGTAAGTGTGCAACACAACATTAACCCATTAGATTGTCTGTCTGATGTCTACTGGCTTTCATAGTATGCCACCATTAAATCAGTGTATGTATAAAGACCTGGATTACTGACATGAGAAAAAAACCTGTCTCAATCAAATATTCCTTTTATAATTATTCAATGTCTCCTTAAAATCCATAAACTTCTCTGAGAGGAGGAGGTAGCCCCTGACCCAGTTAGGCAGAAAATTTACTCTTAACAGTTCTCAGTCTTAATATCAGGAACACTCAGGCACATTGCCACTTCTAATAAAACATTTCTGTTTTTTTCTGTTTTGTTTTGGTTTGGCTTTTTTTGTTTGTTTGTTGGTTTGTTGGTTTTGATTTTTGTTGTTTTTTGGAGTTTTTTGGGGGGTTTGTGTTTAGTTTTTTGGGGTGTTTGGCTTTTTCACTTTTTTTGTTTGTTTTGTTTTGTTTTGTTTTGTTTTTTGAGGGAAGGTACATTTCAGCTTTCATCTTTTGATATATTTATGTATCCGATCATATTGCATACAAGCTTTATGAAAGAAACTTGCTTACAGATGTACGTGAGTAAGTACAGATGGGGGCATATGTTTCCAGGTTGCCATTTGAAGGAAGAATTGTGGCAGATGTTGAAAAAAAGGGTGTTCTCACATAACAGTTCAACACTGAAGAATAAATCCCTTCAGTTTCCCATTCAGGAGCAGCACATATCTCTCAGAACTATAATATTATTGCAATTTGAAGTGCATTCCCCTTTGACAGTCAATAGAAAAAAATTGAAACTACCTTAATGAGATTCAACCCATAATGCTGGATCCCAGTTTTAAACTGACAAAAATATTCCTGTAGACATTGGTTTCTCCTTTCATTGACTGCAAAGGGACTCTTGATCAGTCTTGACAACTAATACTTAGGTATTTCTATAGGTTAAGATTAACTCCAACACAGATTATGCCTTTAATGTAAAACACACCAAAAAATTCAACCAAGAAAACTAAGAGAAAAATAAAATAATATAACCTCACTTAAATGTCCCATGTCACTAATGGAATGACTTGCTATGGTGAGGTAGACAGTAGACACGAACCATATTATTTATGCCAGACTAAAATGTGTTCAAATGTATTGTTTGATTGTCATCTTATAAGAACAAGATAGAACTGGGAAGACATGAGGTGAGGTGAGGAAAAGAGAAGCTAATTGTAACACTATGTGCTAAAAGAAAGCACACAGTGAAACAAGCTGAAACACTAGAGCCAATAAGTCAGTCAAACCTAAAGGGAATGTAAGGAAAAAAGAGAAAAAAAATAATAAAAATAAATAAAAAACAGAAGAAAAAGAGAACTGAATTGCTAAGGTGGACTTCTATAAGGCCTTGAAGACAGAGTGTGTGAATGTCAGTGTAAATAAAGAAGATACACTTAGTTTTATAAGAACAGAGTATTGGTGAGATAGCACTGGCATTACTGGGTTGTAATATATGAGAACAATTTTATTCTTAGCCTTTCATGTGGCTCATGGAAGCAGTCGGCAGGTCACACAGAGGGGAAGGATTTCTAGCGGCAAATATCTGAGGTGACAACACACTTTGGTAAGAGGGTTACAAAGGAAAGGGCCTAATTCAAGGTATTGTAATCCACAACAGAAACTGAAAAGGTGGGACCCAAATATTTATGAATATTCGAGGTAATCAAAGACAAGTTACAGAATCATAATAGCATTAAGGTTCCTGGCTTCACTCCTAAAGAAAATAATGGATCTTCTCTCCTTTCTTCTCGTCTGCACTGTTTTAAGGAAAAAGAAGATGAAAGACTGAAGAAACTTTTTACACAAGGGATATGTCTGTCTTCCCTTGGCCCTGTGAAAAGAGACAGCTTTTACCAAACCATTGCTTTTCTAGTACAAAAGATGCCTAAAACAACAGAACTCACTCTTCCCACACCATCAGATGCATTAATAATATCTGCCTTTTCAAATTGCTATGTGATCATCTTGACAGAGCAAAAATATATTTCAGGAATTCCAAACTTTCGTGCTCAACTTTAACATTAAAATTTTAGGCAGCAAAAAATATAACTTTAAAAAAAATGCATAAGCAAACTGCTCAAGGGAAAATGGGAGCAGAGTTTTGAAGACATCCAGACAGGAAGATTTTTCACTTGGTTTTAGGCACCTGAGTCATTGCTTAATGACAGACATCCATGGATGAGTTACACAGAAATGTTAGGCGCATGACTCACTTTTGTTTTTTTTAACTGGCTCATCTAAGGGACAAGGAATACATTTCAAAACGTTTGTGTATTTTGCAATCAACTATACTATATAAAAGACATTACTAGCCTTATTTAGGTAATTTAATTGTTGCTGTAACTATTGATATTTTTGGTCATGTCTGAAATGTCATTTAGACAGATTCCTCTGGAAATACAGAATTAGTTACAGACAGAAAAGGTGATTTTTCTAATTCCACAAGTACTAAAGAGTGGGGTAAAGAGTGTTAGCATCAGAACACACACAAGCCGCGGGCTCTAATCACTTAACAACATTCTCTGACCTAGATCGTTTGCACCTTAAAATTTCTAGATTTTGTTCCATCCAATACCATTGCAAAATATTCACTCTAATTATATTTTAAAGTTCATTTTGTTTTTCTATTCCAAGCCTGTTTCTGACTGTGAGGTAGACTAGAACATTGGATGGAAAATTCAGAATCTGCACTTCAAATTCCAAGAGAAGGCTTTAATGCTGAATACTTGTGGACAAAATTTAAGAGTCCTATGGAGTTAAACATTGTAGATTTTTTCTAATACATGGTGAACTGAATTTACAGATATTATTCAGTTAAGATCTGGAGATACTATTAATATGGTACTTATGCATAAAACTCGCAACAGACAAGTATTTTGTAAATTCAGCATTTAGTTATCTCTTATCCATTAACAAGAAGCAAAGCAAATAGCTGCCCCTTATATTCATGCCTCAAGCTAAGCAAGTGGAATGGAAAAAGTTTTTAAAATTACAAATAGAACCTTTAAATTGTAGCAACTTGATAATTTCATTTATGAAAAGCATTGCAGAACTTCTTCTTTCTACACCAGTTGTTATTCAAATCATAGTGCTGAGGATAGAAAAAGACAAAACAAAACAAAACAAAAGCCAGTCAGAAAGAAGGACCCAAAAAAATTGAGAAATAGAAAAACATGGAAAGAGAAAGAAAATAATCCTGTCAGGAATCCAGTTTCTTTTCAAAGATCAGGCAGAAGTACTGCATGTTTAAATATGCACATTGAAGCAAAAATTGAGGAGAAGAAAAGGGGAGAGAGGGGAGTAATGGAGAAAATGCATAAAGAATTATGAGCACTTTTCAAAAAATAGATACCTGAAAATATGTGAATTCACCCATATAATTTTGAAATTACTATATGCATTTCATTGTGCAAATTGAGAATGCACATTTTCAAATACTAAAGATTTATATTTCTTATAGGACTGTGCAGGTTTGTAAGCTCTAAATATAAATTAAGAATAAAAATACTTTATTTGTAAGAATTCAGAGCAAGGGTTTTGCAACTCCTAAATCCCACTCCAGCCCTCAAAATAGGATTTAAGAGGGACTTAAGTGTCTCATAGGCAGTATGTAGCTGGGAGAAATTCACCCAAAGGGATAAAACATATTATCATTACTTCTGCAACTAGTTTCTCTTGGACTAATTACCTAAGACAAGAGTCCTTTTTTTTTCATACAGTCTTTTAGTGTAACAAGACAGATCATTTAGAAATACTAAATATTACAACAACTCATAAGATTGGATATGCCATTATGGATTTGCACAGTCAGATTTACAGGCAAAATTTGATAGAGGAATTTGGGGCAAAATAAGTTGAGCCCTATATTCTGAACATCTCTGAGAGATAAGCAAATATTCCTCCACACATTTATAAACACAAATATTGAAACAGATAATTTATTAATTGTTGGATACCAAGTGCTGAATATCTAGACTGTTGACTGAATCCAAGTGACTTCCCCACAGATGAATATTTCTGAATTAAAGGAAGAAATAAGAGCAGAGCTCCCAATTTGTTTCTACTTAGCCTGATAAATCAGTTGAAAATATTACTGCAAAGAAAAAATATGATAAGAAGTATGAAGCTTAGACTAGATAACCGAGCTTCCAATCAGAAATAGAGGGAAGCATATTGAGTCTGGAAAAGTATGTGACAGCATGGTGGTGCAGTAAGCGGTGCTGTCTCCACATTAAACAGGCTTTATTTTATATTTCCCCATTCCAAATTTGTTCAAAAACTAATATATGTGTAGGGAAAGTGAGATAATGATGCCTGCTCAGGAAAGGTTATACGTGAAACACTTGTTGTACCACTGACTTAAGGTGATGCTACTACCAGGTCAGAATTCACAGATTTTTGAATTCCAATGGAAACTACATCTTTTTAACTCTCACTTAATTATATTTTTTTTCATCTATGTTGATCTTCATCAAAGAAGAAGATTTCTTCACCATTGATCAATCTTCATCAATCTAATTCACGTTTTCACTAGATTAAGTTCCAAGTAGCCAACACATTCTTCCATAAGGCAGTTATTTCATGTTTCTTCTCTTTCAAGCTTCCCTGATCAGAGATTTTGGTGCACCATCAACATCCATGGAGCTTCAGTAGGAGGATGTACTGCAAAAGCTTGTAGGAATCTTTAGATGCAGTATTACCAACTACAAACAAGTCTGCTAAACACACTGGTTTTCTCTGTAGCTCATCTTTCATTAGAGTTCTTTTTTTACAACTCTCATTTTCACTTCCTGAAAACAATCCCCAGAGACTAGCAGATGTGTTTCACCTTTGTTTCTTAGCTCCTTATGTATTATTTTCTGAATGAGGGAGGCAGCCTCTTGGCATCTTACAGTTTATGAGAGTTCAGCAAATGGAAGGTGTAGTTTTATCAAATGGATGTCTTAAAGTCCTGAAGAAAATATCTTTCACAAAGACATCAAAACTAGAATGTTGAGAGTGGTTCAACAGCAAAGAAGATTTGAGATAACGCTTTCTGTAAGAAAACGAACCCGTTATGTATTTGGCAGGGATGAGAAGATGAACATTAGTTTCTCTTTTGGACACAGAGAAATTGCACAGCAGATTGTCAATATCCATGCTCAGCATATTTAGCTCTTGAATGGAGCCTTCTGTATAAGAGAAAATAATATGGCTCCTGGCAAGGAGAGATCTTGAACCTCTCTGGAGGAGAAAAAAAAAAAAGTGAAGGAATTTATCAGGAAATGCAAACAGCTGATGAATTGGGTTCAATTAAACCTGTCTTGACTGTTTGCTGTGAAGAGTACAATTAGTTTCTTCAAAATGCGGTGTATGTTTCTATACTGCAGTGAGAGGATAGATGAAGGGAGTACCAGAGTTGATGTGATGGTAAAAAACAATTTGAAAATGCAGAAACCATAACAGAGTCATCTTCTGGAAAAAAATATGTCTTCATGAATTTGCAGAAATTTGTTGCTGAAATCCTAAATTTACTACATTTATATTTAACTACGAACATGCAAATAGACTCAAAAGGGTTAATGAAGCTTGTCAAGGATATATGATATGGTAAGGGAAAACATACAGGAACATGAGTAAATTGAGTCCCAATGGCTATATCCAATGTCCAGTGAAGGCAAATAAAAAACTATATCAAGCATGAGATCAAGCCCTAATCTAAGACGCAAACACAATTAACACCAGACTGTATTATGTCTCAAGCTATTGTGCCTGGCTACACTTAAAAAAACCAAATTACACACAACAGAAAGGAAACAGAATTAAATTAAAAAAAAAAACAACAACTAATTTTTCAAATTTAGTATGAAATGAAGAATGGTTATAAAGTCCACTTTTACACATCTTAGCTTGTTTGACTCTTCCAAGCACAAGTAGACATTTTTCAGCTCCCATGACCTTTTTACAACATCACCTTCACAAGTAAGTTTGCTGTGAATTCTTAGTGTATGGTACATTATGCACACAGTGGTAATTGTAATTAATTCCAAAGGTATTTATAAAGAATCCAGTGATGTGTCCTGCATTCTCAGAGCAATATGTCCTAGTTTCCATTCTAAACAGCACTTTGGGTTTGTGGATTTTTTTGAAGCGTTTGTTTCATTTTTTTTTTCCAAACTGCTTTTGAAAAAGTCAGGGGGGATTTTCCATGCACAAGAAAAAGTGTTTTGCCTCCTCCTTCCTATCTCTGTTACAGAATGAACTAGAACCAGGCTCATAGTGGTGAAATAACAACTGATCTAAGAGCTCCTTCTAGTAAAGCAACATGTCTCTACCCAAAATTTGATGTAAGTCAGCATACAAACTACATATAGCACCAAGATTTTCATACTCTAGATGCAATTGTCTGACACTAAGTAGTCTGATTTTATAATGTTGACTTGTAATTCTCTTTTTCTCCTTCACCTGCTGGAATGAGTTCTCTTGCCTAGTTTGAACTTCAAGTCACCTACAGAAAAAAAAAAAAAGACTCAATCAGCTATTACATAAATTGATTTTATAAACTGAAATACTTACTAAATGTGAATATAGAAGACTGTCTCATACAATGGTCCATGAATATTTAGCAGACACCCTTAACTGTTATGAATTTATGGATATTTCCATATTCTATTTCTCCAGCTATGTTGCTGGGGTATTGAAGAGAGAAAAATTCTAATTAAAAGTAATCTAAATTGGTTAAGAAATGCAAGAGAAAATCTAAATAAATCCCAGGATTGCCTGAACTAGGTAATGAATAAAAATAGTTATTTTTAATAGGCCCATAAGAGATTAATAGACATGTCTCAAGTGATCTTTGGGCTTGTGGGTCATGGAAGCTAGTGTTGAGGTTGCCTAACAGCTAATGCACATGTGAGCTTGGTATACATAAATAAATGTGCATTTCTGTGTTAATGTGCAACATCCCACCCAGAATTCTCCACTTCAAAGAAAAAAAATATGTAGAAGAAAATCAAGAAAACATTGTTCATTTTCATCCAGTTGAAAAACACACGTGGCAGAGGAAGGATTTTCAGAACAACAGCAGAAATAACTAACAGGACAGAATACATTTAGTCCACGCTGGGCAGATATATTTTACACAACCTTCCCAAATCGAAGCTGACACCTGATTTACACTACTCATCCAAGTCTGAGGTAAGCCCTCCTACAAAGATCTACAATTTGACAAAGTGAATTGTACTATATACTTAATTTCCTGGTGTCTAAAACTCAGTAAGATGAATCATAGAATCATAAAACCATCACATAATGGTTTGGGTTGGAAGGGATCTTAAAGATTATCGTGTTCCAAGCCCTCTATCATGGACTGGGACAAATTCCACTAAACCAGGTTGCTCAGAGGCCCATCCAGCCTGGCCATGAACACATCCAGGGATGGGGCAGTGCCTCACCACTTCCACAGTAAAGAACTGTTTTCTAGTCAAAACTAAACCTACTGCTGGTCTTATTAATTGAATGCCACCCAAAAAGACTTTAAAAAAGTGCTGAATATACACTATGAGTAGAAGTTTTTTCACCCCCGCTGGCAGCTGAGCCAGATCCCTCACAGCCCCTCCCTACACACTTCACCTTGTGAGTGCCCAAGAAAATCAGAAGGCTAAAATTGAGAAAGCTTGGAGTTGAGATAAAGGTAGTTCAATGGGCAAAGTAAAAGCTACAAGCACAACAAAGCAAAACCAGGAGTTCACTCACCCATCCCATGGGCAGGCAGGCATTCAGCCGTCCCCAGGAAGGCAGGCCAGGCAGGCCTCTATGACATGCAATGGGTACCCAGGAAAACCAATGCTATCATCCAATTGTCCCTCATTTCTTTTACCCCTGCTTTATATGGTGACCATGACACTGTAGGGTGTGGAATATGTGGTCAATTGGCATCAGGTGTCCTAGCTATGTCCCATCCCCACTTCTGGCACAGTCTCCACCAGTGGAGTCGGTGAGAAGTAGAAAAGGCCTTGCCTTACTGACTTTACTTAGGGACAACTAAAGATATCACTATGTTATCAACACTTTTCTCATACTAAATCCAAGACACAGCATTGTACCAGCTGCTGGGAATAGAATTAACTCTATCCCAGCTGAAACCAGCACAAGAAGTATTAGAATTTATGTAGGTATTCCACAAGAGAAAAAAAGCACACCGGAATTTATTAGTCATGTAATTTATTAGTTGTTAATTACTTGCTTCTCTTTATTAACATATTACACCTCAGAGAATAACTCTAAGGTAGGTAAATTAAACTAGACTTCCTTTGCTGATGTATAATTTGCAACACAAAGAATGTAAATAATGAGCGGAGATGGGAATGGAAGTTAGTGCCCTGACAATGATAATTTTATCCGAGTATTGCCTTTGGGGCTTAAATATGTGCAACAGGAATCACAGCAGGAAAGCAGAAGCTGGAGGTAATATATCAGAAACAAGAGTGCAGAAATGAGCAGAAACGATCTGAACAGAACAAGATATGGTCATAAAGACACAGGAAAACTGCTGTATATCTTTGAAGAAGGAAGGGGAAATGACCTGGCAAACTCTCTTTAGGAGTGTTTCACAACTATCAGCAGCAACATGAGAGAAGGAGCCATGCTAATAGGCCAGCACTGTGGCAGAGATGCATTCCCACTGATGTTACATGCCTAAAATAGAGGGCAATTTCTGCTGGTCAAGAGAGAGAAATATTCTCTCAGAAAGGATGGTCTGAGTGCTGGTGAGTAGAGCCTGCTTTTATATTGCCTTTCCTCAGATGTTTCACTGCAGCTCCTGTGTTCAGGGTTTCCATAGCCACGTCCATAATAAAAATGAAACGGAAAATTTGTATGCATCATGTACACATTTAATATTTTTTTTCCTATTACCACCACTGCTTCTACAGATTTTGCATCATTTTGGGTCCACTGTCACACTGACACTCTCCTCAACATGAAGGAGAGCATTCATGGATTAAGATGACCACAATAATAGTGAAGAGTGTACCAGAGACTTGAGATTTGACAAAAACATAATAAAATCAACACATGGTTGTGATTCAACATGGAACCAGCCCAGGCATGTTCAACCTGTGAGAATCCTTCCATTGACCCCAGTGAACACTGAACTGAGTGCTATGATTTAAAATAGTTGCTTATTTTATGCAAAACACAAAGCCTAGGTGCTTTATCCTGCTGGTCTTGAGCTTGATACTAGTCAGTGAGAAAGAAGTAGTTTTGATCAGGTAAATGTAGAATTGAAGTGGATAAACTCATGAGTGTTATTAATATTATTTGTAAATGTAAATAAGAACATCTTTGTGTCAAGAAAGCCTTTTTCAGATTTTTGCCTGCAGATAAGAATAAATGAAGAAAAACAAAGTAAACTGAAATAAGTGCATAACCAAAATAATTGTCCAGATTCCCAGAGGGGAAAAATAAATAAAAAACCCTTACTTGTTTTCTGTTTCCAAAATTCCTGTTACTTAATGAACTAAAATCACGTGGTTTTTGGAACTTGACTTGAATAAATGAAGTGTAAGCTAAGATTTCTGCTTAAAAAAATGGAATAATGATGCAAAAGTATCTCAAAAAACTAATTTATCTAGCACTGAGTAATGTATGATTGTTAAGAAAATCTCACACTTAAATTACAGAAGTGGTATATGTTTGTCTGCTTCCTGAATAATATTGAGGATTATCAGTTAGAAAAGAGGAGTCTTTGCAAGGTTTAAATAACATAAACTAGGGCTTTAGGGGCACAAGCAATGATATGGCAGCCACATCGGAACGAACACAGCTGAGCATGAGGAACAATGCATCACTTTCAAACTTTTATAACACAGTCACTTGATAAATACATGTACGTGGTGCTCTTCTGTAGAGAAAATATTCCTTCTTGGGGGGAAATGTGCAGACTTACTTGGGATTAAGATACTTTCCAAGTTATCAGGATTGTATATAGTCTTTGGAATTGACAGAAGGACTCCACTGAGTCCACTGATTTACTCCAGAACAATATAATTTAGTTTTTTAGAAGCTCTTGTGTACAACACAGCTACAGAAGTTAAATAATGAAAAACAGAAGAGATAGAAGGGAGAACTGAGAGTAATATATAATGAAAATGCAACTCAATTTTATTTGAAATCTGGGAAGCAAAATATTTGATGAGAAAGAAAAAATATAGAAAGGTTGATTCAAAAAATCCGAGACCTCTCTAGTTAATTGCTAATAAATCATTTAGACATATATCTGGTAAATGTCATGTTTTAACTAGGGGAATGGTCCAGTGATGTCCAGAACATATTTCAATGTTTCTTTGTGTTGGGATAAGCATCTGCCAAAGTGATTTTAAGGAGGAACTGAGCATAAGACAAAAAGCTTCAGAAAAAATAATAATTGGTAAACAATGTGAAGTGAGATTGTGAAAAGTGTGGAGCAAGAGGGCGAAAAAAATGGATAACAGAAACATCCAGGTCAGATGGAACCGTTAAAAAAAAAAAAAAATCTGAAAAGTTAGTTCATTGCCCTAAATCTGCTGGAAATTCTTAGGAGTTTTGCCATGACCACTGATGAGAACAAAGTCCATACTTATGCCAGTAACTTCTGAATAGCCCAGCTGGAGATTGAGAGAAGTAAGGAAATCCATCAACACATTTCATCTAAGTAGTCTGTTTTTCTCTCTTGTACTCATTCTATCTGCTTGTTTATCTATTTTTTTGTGTCTGAAAATCAGAAAATTAAAACTGGAGAAAAACTAAAACTACTTTTTTTTTTTTTTTCT
>VXBQ01013480.1:0-33755 GCA_013400175.1 Phainopepla nitens
CCAGGATCCTTCAACCCTGACTTCACCTTAAAAAAAATGGAATGATTGAGCTCTTGCCATATTGACACTCAATAAAAAGTGAGTGATTATTCCCTCAGTAAAAAGGGAAATTTAGAACCTGCCTCCAGCATTTTCCAGCATCTTCAAAGTGTCTTTCACCAGCACTTCCACAGTATCCAGTTCCTGATCCCAATCTAGAAGGGAGCATAGATCAGAACTCTTTCCATGGAGTGCTGGCATCCTCTTCTGCCTTTGGGAACGGGGCACTGCAAGAGGGTTGGGTAAGACCATGGGAGCCAGATGTCAATGGAAAGGGCCAAAGCTGCACAGGGGCCTGGGGAGCTCTGGGCTGGCTCCTGGTCACTCTCCCCTCTCTTTTCAGGCCCTGTGCAACATCCCTGGAGGGGCGGCTGCCGCAGCCCAGGGCCCCTGGGGACTCTCTCCCTCCCACAGAGGAAACACTCCCTAAAGCCCTATGGAAAACCCTCCCCAACACTTCCCAGGGAGAAGGGAGTGCTGTCCTGGAAAAGGGGAGCCAGGCCGCCGGCTCACCTGCTCCCCGCGCTGGCCACGGAGCAGCCTGGGCAGCCCTGGCAGACAGGGCCGCTGCCAGGAGGAGCAGGAGGAAGAGGCGCAGAGCAAGGGCCATGGTGCCTTGCCCTGTGCCAGTCCCGCAGCTCTTGCTGTCACCACTGTCCTGACACCGCTGTGCCAATGTCAGCACCACTGCTGCCGCCGCCGCTGCTGCCGCAACAGCTGTGGCCAAGGAGTGACTGGTGGGTCATTGTGGTGCTGTGCAAGCACGGGGCTCTGGCACCTCTGTGACCTCAGAGCCTGCTGTGACCTCAGCCCGCTGTGACCTCAGAGACTGCAGTGACCTCAGCCTGCTGTGACCTCAGAGCCTGCTGTGACCTCAGCCCGCTGTGACCTCAGAGCCTGCTGTGACCTCATGGTTTTGAGTGTACACCGAGAGTGTGCCCCCATCTGTACAAAAGGAGTGCCCTGACTGTAAATGTTTTCCTTCATCAAAACCTTTGTTTTGCCCACTGACATTGCTGGTCAGGCTGTGTCCCTGGAGATGCTCTTGATGGCTTCCCTCTTTTCCTGGATATCCTTTTTCAAGAGATCCATACCCAGATATGCTACTGTAATAAACAGAATCACCCAATCACAGAAAGTTGGAAGGACCCACAAAGATCATGAAGTCCAGCTCCTGGCCCTGCACTGGAGCATCCTCAAGAATCACGCCATGCAATCACGCTTGAGGATATTGTCCAAATGCATCTTGAGTTCTCTCCGACTTGGTGTTTCCCTCGGGTGCCTGTTTCAGTGCCCAATCATCCTCTGGATAAAAATGTTTTTGTAATATCCAAGCTAAATCTCCCCTTACATAACTTCAGGCCATTTCATATCTCTGGGGACAACAGAAAGATATCAGTTCCTGCCTCTCCTGTTGCCATCCCAAGGAAGTCAGAGACCCCAATGAGGTCTCCCATCAATCTCCTCTAGGCAGAAGAGACAAAGAGTCCTATGCTGCTCTTCACACAGCTTCCACTTAGGCCCTTCACTATCTTCATTGCCCTCCTTTGAACACTTTTTCTTATACTGCAGTGACCAAAACTTCAGACAGTATTTGAGGTGAGGCTGCCCCAGGGCAGAGCAGAGTGGGACAATCCCCTCCCTGGCCTGACTGGCCATGCTGGGCCTGGTGTCCCCAGGACAGGGATGACTCCCTGGCTACCAGGGCAGTGCTGACTCATATCCAACTTTCCATCCACCAGGATTCTCAGGTCCCTTTGCACAACGGTGCTCTCCAGCATCTCATACATCCAGGGTTGCCTCATCCCAGGTGCATAATCTGGCACTTTCCCTTGTTGAACTTGACTAGGTTGGTGATTGTCCAGCCCTCCAATTTGTCCAGGTCATGCCCTCAGCCCAGGGATGCTCAACATGGGCACCCCCAGCCCCTTGGGGCCCCACTGCTGGTCACAGCAGCCCCTGCCTGGCTCCTGCCTGCCCACACTGTGCTGGCCCTGCACACAGCTTGCCCTGCAAAGGGCTCCTAGAGCAGCTGTGACTATTGGGTTACTCCTGTCTCCATACTGATGGCTTTATACACAATAGCTGACTGTCCTGTGGGCCTGGTAATGGAAAGAAAACACTCTGCTCCACTGCTGTTTGCTTTCTTTTCCTGGTGCTTGGCTGCAGGGGCAGGAGAGGGAGGGTATGCAGCCCCCCACCTAGGTAGCTGCTCCCTGGCCATTGCCTGAAGCAATTCCTCTCTGCTGGGGAGGGAGAGCCCTCCAGGGCTGGTGCCCAGCTGGCAGCAAGCAGCACTGCTACTGCTGCTGAGACACCCACTTTGGGCCCCTGCCTCTGGCATTCTGTGCTCTCCTGCTCAGCCTGAGGCTGGGCTGGCTCAGCATATGTGGCTGCTGAGGCCAAACTCCTCCTGCTCACCTTGTGGAGCTGAGAGAATTGAGAATTGCTGCATGTGGCTACTGCCTCCCAAGGAGGCTCCTGGTGCAGGCACTGCTGTAGCATCTCTCCTGAACAGCCGTCTGGTCTTGTGTTTGGGGGATGGGATCCACCCCAGGGCTCTGCTCTGACATGGGGGACCCTGGCTAATTCCTGGATCTCTCCCAGTCTCCTCCCTGAGCTTCATCTCATGGCTCAGCCCCAAGGGCCAGATGGGTATCAGGAATTTCACAGCCTACCATTGGTGACTCATAGTCAGAATGCACAGGAAAATCCTAGCTGTGTTTCAAAATATCAGATGCTGTGTTGTTTCCTTCCCACTGCAGATTTTCCATCACTGCAGCCTCAGCCCCTGGCAGCCTGCCTGGATGTTCTCCCCACACTGCTTCTGCAGTCCCACTTGTCCAGGTCCTCCTGGTTCTGTGGGTAGCTCTTTAGGCCACTGAGGCCCTATTCCTCCTTTTTTTTGGGAGCACATCCAAGTGAAAGATGATTCAGAGACTCAGCACCAAGACCTCCAGCAGCAGCAGTTGGTTCCTGAGCGCACTCAGTGGCCGCAGGCAGTTGCCCACGGCTCTGGCAGGGATGTGGAGGGGAGGCCATGCAAGGGAGCAGCCCCCATGCCCTGCCCATGTGGGCCTGCAGCCTGTGGGTGTGGAGCAGCAGGTCCTGGTGTGACAGAGGCAGCAGCTGGGGCAGCAGCTGGGCAGCGCAGCACACACTGCACACATCTACTGCAGGGATGTTTGCAATATTGTGTATACATACACTCCAAACTGAAAAAATATGGGCAAAGTGCAGCTTAATTTCAGAGGCATTGGGGAAGAATTATTACCACTGCATTTCTGGCTGATTTTTGGAATATTATACTTTTTTTTTTTTTTAATACTTTAGAAAAACAATCTCTGAGTCAGGAAAGGGAGATTTTCAATCACAAGGGTACTTGCTTCACTCCAGGAAAAGTGTAATTCAGTGTACCAGGGAGATTTTCTCTTAACACATTGCTGATGTTCTCATGTTGCCACTCATTAGTTGGGATGGAATAATTTCTCATTGTTTATGTTTGATTTTTGTTTGGAAACAGTAGGAGAAAAAATGTGCCCACTGTGAAGATTTGGTTCATGTGGGTCAGTTATTATTTCAAGTGCAGAAATTCACAGAGGTTTTCCCAGGCAGAATCTGATGCTGGTGCTTGTGCCATTGGGGTCTGGAGTGGGCTCTTTCCTAGCACAACTCACCATGCTGAGCTGCTGGGCATATCTGGTTTTTTTTTTCTGGTTTTTACTGACTTAGAGCAGTCAGGCATTGTTTAACAATGCCTAAAACAGATTTGTGGGTTCCTCTGAATCAACTCAAACTGTGGATGTTCAGCCTGGAGAAAAGGAGGCTCAGGGGGAACCTTCTGGCTCTCCAGAACTCCCTGACAGGAGGGTGGAGCCAGGTGGGGCTCTGCTCTCAGGGAACAAGGGACAGGACAAGAGGAAATGGCCTCAACTTGCACCAGGGAAGTTTTAGATTGGAAATTAGGGGAAATTCTTCATGGAAAAGGTTGTAAAGCATTGGAACAGGTTTCCCAGGGCAGTGGTGGAGTCACCATCCCTGGAAGTGTTCAAAAGATATGTTGATGTGGCACTTGGGCTGTGGTTTAGTGGTGAACATGGTGGTGGTGGTGGTGGTGGTTGATGGTTGGACTTGATGATTGTAAAGGTCCTTAAGGATTCTGTGATTCCATGATTCTCAAAAATCCAGTGATAACATAACCTAATTTCTCTTTGTGGAAATTACTTGGTTCACTCCCTGATATTTTCTCCACATCCATCCTCCAATGCATATGGAAGGAATAAACCAGGTGTGAAGACTGGAGAAAGAAAATGAGCCCACAGCACTTTCCTTGGGAAGGGAACAGAAGATTCTGCAACTTCCATAGGAGAGGAGAAACAGAAAAAAGATTTGAAAAGCTAAAGTAGTGGGAGAAGTACCAGTGAAAAGAAATAAGGGGTAAGAGAAATGGTTTGTGACTATGAATTGCAGGGCAGGCAGAGGACACCAGTGACCCGAACAGTTTGGCACCTCCTGGCCATTAGGCAGCTGATCCCAAAAGTTGATCTCTGCTCAAAGGGCATGCACAGCCTGGCTCACCCAGCACAGGTACAAGAACAGCATGAGGAAAATGGGAGGTGAGTGTCAAAAACTACCTAAATACTGTTGTGTGTTTCAAGCAGGTTTTGCAGCCTGTACTGAGCACCTTGGTCCTGGTTGCACTGTTCCCAGACACAAGCACCATTAGATCAGAGTGACCTGATTTAATCAGTTGTTAAAATAGTCAAATCATTTGATTTAAATGATTAGGACCATTTTAATCTTGCTGCTGCTGCTCTGAAGGCAGAGGATTGGGCTGAAGCCAGAGCTTCTGAGGAACAGCCAGACAGTGACAGGCAGAGCCAGGGAATGATAACGTGGCACCACCTCCATTTGGGAAGAATTATTTGCCCAGCAGGAGCCCAGCGCTAGAGCAACATCGCTGGAACCTATGCAACACAAATAGTAGGGAGCTCATCCATATAGCAGAAGATTTCCTGGCCTTACTTACCTTTCCACATTTATTACACCTCTTCATTTCAAAAGCCACCATGGGAGCACTCACCATGGCAGCCAGAAGACTTGTCCTTCCCCCTTCCTTCTCTGCACCAAGATGTTCTCTCTTCTTCTGCTGCTCAGTGCATCTCCTGGCTCCCTATCACTGAAGGAAAATAAATGTGTTTACAAGATACAAACAGCTTTGTTTAAACCACAGCCATGAGCTGCCGCTGGCATGTTCTCCCAGCCCAGCAGTGCCTCCTTCCCCCAGCACAGAGCGCTCCATTAGTGCAGCTCCAGGGGTGTGTTACTATTAGGTCATGTCACCAGGGACTAGAAAGCACCAGACTATGCCCTGTGTCTTAAAAATCCAGATGTGTGATGATTATCTCGTGATAGCCATCAGAGGTCCTGTTGTAATGATATTTCTAATAATTTTAGCCTTTGGGAGTTCTTAGGCTGGGATCAGCCAGTGCTTGGAACTGAAGCAAACTGTGTGCTCAGGTCTGCTGTGTGAAACAGTCCCTGAGGTCCTGGTGCTGCCTGTTCCCTGAAAAGATGGAGCCGTTATATTTTCCTGAGTCCACATGGTGTAATCAGATAATTTCTAGTTGTGAGGATGGATAGCAATGTTCAAACCACTAATATCACTAAATACAGTTGCATGAGATTAAATAAGAACACCCTTACTGTCAACCACACTCCCCTTTTTTATTACCTGATTATATGCTCATATGTTGTTATAGTTCTTTCCTTATATTTCTTCTTTCTATATGTTGAACATATTGGGGCTGCAGCTGCAGCAGGAGTGGAAGCACTGGGAAAATGACTCACCTCCCTCGGGCCAGATGTGGATTTTGACCCAGCAAACCAGAGGAACACTGACATAAAGGTGGAGTGTTGTGTTATTCAGGGAACAAAACATCACAGCAAACGACTGCCTTGAGTTTGGTGTGTTTCTTCATAGACTTGTGAAGTAAGTATGAAGGAAATGTCCTTACTGTTTATTACAAAAGGTCAAGTGTACAAACACCTGCAGCTGCAGATGATCTGAAGTATGCTGTAGTTACACCAGGCAGTGCCCCACTGCTGCTGGCAGTCTCTAGTCCAAACAGAGCTTGTTCAGGCTGGGGGAGGTTTCAAGAGACAGTAGGAGGCTCCCTTTTTCTTTATGCTTCTTAAAAATCCCTCTCCTCTTCCCACTAAATGTACACGCACTGTTGGATGCAGCTTCCAGCGGCACGATTTTTTTCTTCCCGTGCTGGTGCTGAGCTCACAGGGCCCCGCAGGAGGGACCTCTGTGAGAAGTGGGATTTGCACTCTTTGCAGTCATGTTCCAGGACAGTCCTGGCACTGCAAACACATTTTCTCTCTGTTTGCAGTACCAGTCAGGAGCATCCAAACTCTTGCAAAACAAAGCTTGTTTAAAGGATTGGTTTAGTCCCGGTGAGCTTCCAAGGACTCCTCCTTTGATGCCGCGTATGCAGGGGCGTCTGAAGTGCCACTGTACCCTCCGAGTTTCAGATGGAGTTTGGAAAACATGTAACCCTCCCCTAAACAACCGTAAGAGCAGACAAAATGCAGTCCCCCCTTTCCCGGAGCTGGGAGGTGGAAAGGAGGAGGCTGGAATGGCAGCGAAGGGCGGGTTTGTGGCTGTCCCACTTTTAGCAGTCTCTGCCTTCTCCCACTGGCCTTGCGAGAGCACTGCAGCTTCTCTCCGTGAGAATACGCCATGGAAAACCCTCTGCCCCTGTGCGGAATTCAGAAGTAACGCACAATCTCTCCCCTTCCCAGAAATCGGGTGGTGTGAGTGTGTCTGCACATGTGCACACGCCAAGTTTTAGCCCAAAGAGAGTTTTATAGCTGACTTACAACCCGCTGAAATGATTTTATTGTGGAAGCAGTGACATAACTTGATAGTAATGCACACACACCACTCCAGTGCTGGGGGTTTATAAGGCTTTAATGAGGTGTGTGTGTGTACAGGAGGTGACATCCCCAGCGCAGGCAGAGCTGGCAGTACGTGGCTGGGACCCTTCCAGCGAGTGGATGGTGGCCCCAGGGTGTCTGGCAGCACCATGGAGATGGATCCTCACACAGCACACCTGGGAAACATTAAAGGACATGAGTTCAAATAGCTCATGGCAATGGCCAGCAGGAGCTCCTTCACCTAAGAGAAATTATTCTTAGTTCTGATGGGCAACAAAACCAATTTTGTGTGTGCAGCTATTGATTAGCTTCAGGTGAAGAAGAACTGCTCCACCAACCCCTGCCAAGGATTAGTTGCTCTGTAGTGTGGCCCACTGGCATCAGAGCCTTGTAGCAGTGGGTTTCTACTGCCATGGGCCATGAAATGAGATATCCTGGCTGGTGCAGTCACACTTGAGAGAGCTGGGACACCTCTGAACAGCCAGGTAACTCTGGAGCATCCCTGGGGACCAGGTATTAATTAGAATGTAAAATTTCACCTGCAATGATCTTGCATTACTGCTGTTAAGAGGCTAAAATCTTCCATTACCCTATGCTTTCTGAGTGTGCAGAGTCATGGCTAAAGCTGGGCTGGAGACAAGAAAGAGAAGATTTGGCCCATTGGCCACTAATTCACGTGTGGGTGGCACTCAACATCCAATTTGCTTTGCAAAATCAGTACAGGTGTGGGATTATTGTAAACCTGGAAAAAATATGTTTGTGCTACAGCACTTGATTCCAAAATTATCCTAGAAAATAACAAATAGGGCTTTGTAAAAAAATGGTGTGGTTTCTGTTAGCTATCCCTCTACTGTGTGAGAAGCTGCCTGGAGAGCAATACTTGTTCAGCTGATGTCCTGAAGGGATTGATTCAGAAACTATGACACAAATGCAGTATGAGCAAAACAACAGCTTCAGTTTTTAGAGTCATGGCAGCATGAAGGCTGGAAAAGATCTCCAAGGTCAGAGAGTCCAATCTTTGACCTGATGTCTGCACTTACCTGATCTGCAGGGATCTCTGTGCTGCCATTTTTATTGAGTTCACCTATGGAGTTTTTGGGGTGAGCACCGGAAACAGAGCCCAGATTTGACATATGAACAAAATATGTAGGATTTAAAACTCTCCACAGACCTCGGGTCATCTGTGCAGCCGCTCATCTCTTACCTGGGACAGCTGCTATGAACACTCCAGAGACACAGCCTCCAAAGACCTCTGGTGATTTGACTCCCTCATCTGTGTGTCAGAGGACCCAGAAGATCAGCTCTCTGCTGCAGGGAGCTGCCAATTCATGTCTTTAGCACTTTCCTGGCAGTGCAAGAGGTAAGAATAGGAGAGGTGGATAGCAAAGTCCAGCTTCACCATTTCTAGTAAGATCAGATGTAAATACCGAGGAACTATTTTGTTTAACATGAGAATAGGGAATAGTTTTAATGGTCAATATGATTAATTTACAACAAATTCTAAGCAGATTAATTATACATACACCATGTTTCTTTTCCCAGATGATCATTTATCCAGATAACTCTGCAAACCAACAATTAGAGCAGCATTCCCAGTGCTCTGATAATATTCTCTGGTGTTCCCAGGCTCAGGCTGCTCAGCTGAACGATGGATGGGCTGTGCAGCAGCTGAGCACGGCTGTAACAGCACTGTGGAATGATGAAGCATCATGCAGGAAAGCCTGGGCCTCCTGTGCAAAGGAGCTTCAGAGCAAAACTTCCAGTAAACTGGTGTTTTCTTGCTTCCAGTCTTTTCCTCCTGGCTCTTAAATAATGGCCAGAGAATGAGGTTGGTTGTGGTCTGGTTTATCTGCAGTTCCAAAACAGCGCATCACCCCACAATCCTGTGAGGGAAGACTTTACTATCTTTCCAGTCTTTAGTTTCTCTCAATTATTAATCTGAAGGTTGCTTAATTGCTAAGTCTCCTTCTTTTAGATAATATGGGGAGATGTGAAGGAAGTGCTGTTCAGACACAAACCAGTCCCTTCTCAGCTTCAAAGGGCAAATGGAAATTCTCTCCCTATTCCTTCTCTTGGGGTGTGGTGACACCGATGGCTCTTGCTGAGCTCTTGATGAGGCTGCAGCCAGGGCACAGCCCTTTTCCAGCTCCTCCTGGGCAGCAGGAACCCTGTGGGACTGGTTTTGAGGGCTGTCTCCTGAGAGGAGTGCAGGCAATGAGTGCAGGAGAAACCTGTGGTGGATTGGGTGGGTCATGTTTCAGCAGATATTTACTGCAGCCTGCTGCAGAGTGAGGCAGTTCCTGGTATCTGTGTAACCAGGCACTTGGTCAAATGGTAAGAAATTCCTCCCTGTCAGGGTGGGCAGGCCCTGGCACAGGTGCCCAGAGCAGCTGTGGTTGCCCCTGGATCCCTGGCAGTGCCCAAGGCCGGGTTGGACGGGGCTTGGAGCAGCCTGGGACAGTGGGAGGTGTCCCTCCCATGGCAGGGGTGGCACTGGATGGGTTTTGAGGTCCCTTCCCACCCAAATCAGTCTGTGATTCTGTGACTGTTCTCTCTTTATTTTCACTTGTGAACAGATTCCAAGTCTACAGTGGTTTCAATGCCTGCATCACACATGGGGCTGCTCCATCCCTGTGTGCACTTGGAGGAGGAGATGGTGAGCACGCATTCACTGTCCTGCTGTCCTTTCTCCAGGAACTGTAAACACCAGGCTTTTCTCAAGTTTTCTATTTTCATTCTATATTTTTATAATTAATTCTCTCACCCCTCAATATCTTGCCTAATTGTCAGTCCTGGAATAAGCCCCATTCCTCTCTGGCAATGGTGGGAATGTGCAGGATTTCTGCTGAGTGCCTTCATGCCTGTAGGCTTTGGGCTCAATGAGCATATGCAGAGCTGTGCTCATGCTGGAAGTTAAACTTTGTCTTTAAAACGTCTGAAAGAGCAGCAAGAAGTATTTTAAGTTCCTCACAGCAGAAGCTGTGTCCATTTGGCACCTACATCCATTCCAAGGCAGACTGTGAAGTCTCCAGCACAGTTTGATGATGCAGTGTTAAAACAACTTTCTTCCAGTGCTGGTAACCTGCCATGGCTTGGCTGAACTACCTGTAGCTAAAGAACCACATATGAATTTGCATTTTCAGAGGGAATTTCCTGTGAAGTCTGAATGCACTTTTTTAGTGACAGCAGCCTATTGGACACTGCCTTGGCTCACCTGAAGCACTCCTGGCTTTCACTGAGTGTCCACGTTCACATTGTGGCTGTTGAAAAGTTATCAGAGAAGCTGTTCTGTGTTTTCCGAGAAGCTGTTTTGAATTCTCCACTAAATGCTAAGCAGAGCTCTGCAGTGCTGCCATTTTTGGTGAGGTTTCAAATGGTTTATTTTTTGCTATGATGAATTTTAATAATTGCTATAAGTATGCTATTAGTCAAAATGAAGGAGAAAGAAACCCAATTATTAAACTAGACTGCTGTGACTGGAATCTATAGCTGATATATTAAAGCCCAACTGTCATGCTTAATAATTAACTCAACCCGCTGGCAATACTGGAAAAGAAAATGAACGTTAATAATGAGTTAACTGATCATTATTTCTTTCCCCTCCTACCATTAGAACAATATCTTGCAGTATATCAATTAAACAATAATTTTACATCATATACACTCTGTGCTTTCGCCAGTGCTTTGCTACCTCCTGCTTTCCCAACATGACTTTTACAGAATTAATGCTTTTTTCCAAGTCTTCCTTTGCTGCCTTGGGCTGTGTAAGGCCTGAGGGAGCCAGTACAGGCTGCAAATGTTACTCAAAATGCCCTGTTTGCACCTGAACCAAAGAGGAATGATCCACATCCCCACTGACTTGTGAGGACTTTCTGAGCACTCTGAGGCTTCTGATTCAGGTCTTCATTCAGCACAGCTCACCCTCCTGCTGCAGCCAAAATCTTGACTTTGCAGTGGAATAAATGCCCTCCAGGCTCAGCTGTGCTCCTCTTTCAGCGGGCTGGGAGACAGTTCTCTGCACAGGAGGCACCTGCCCACCCTGAAAGGTGTGCTGATGTCACCTGGAAAGGCCCACCTTTGGTGGAGTGGCTTCATGACCAAGATTTTCCCCAAATTATTTCAGAAACCTGGGGTCTTTCAGTGACAAATGTTCTTGCGGGGAGGATGGATAGACTCTTGTTAAGAATTTCCCTCAGTCACACGTGGGGGCAACCTCAAGGGACTCCTTTTAATTTGGATTTTCTCTCTGCATCTTGGCAAGCTCTGCCAGCTTCATCTTGCAGTCCTAGCTAAAAGCACCGTTTGGGCTGTGAACCTGCAGATATTTGCAAGGGAGTCTGAGAAACAGTAGAAACATTTCACAAATTCAGAGTACTACCTGAAGTTATTCCAGAGATGATGATTTCCTGTGTGTGTCGCAGAGGAGAGCTGCACTCTGAAATGTTTTGAGGTTTTCAGTGCCCACTAGAGAGTTTGGGATAAGCCAGATCCCTTTGTACATTTACCTTTTTGTTTGATTTTGGTTTTTATTTGAGGAGGAGCCCAAATTCTCCAAACAGAAACTGGACTTAATGACGTCAATAAGAGCTTATCAAATACGGGCAATACCCACAGTGTCCCCAGTGGGCTGGAGGGATTGATTTCTTCTGTCCTTGCTGTTTCTGATGAGAGGGCTGGCTTTAGACACAGCTGTGTTTGGGGGATGGCTGAACTTGAAAACAACTTTGTTTTTTGCCCATCTTCCACAAAGGCAGCATGTTCTTGGGCAAGAGCACTCAATTCCCACTGCTGCCCTTTGCCATTCCTTCACCTCCTGTCCCCTGCTCCCCTGGGCATGGTCCATTAAGGTCCCTTCCAACCCAAACCAGTCTGTGATTCCCTGGTTCTGTGATTCCCATTGCAGTCCCAGCTCCCTCCCGGTCTCCCAGTCCTGCTGGGAGTCACAGACAGCTCTGATGGCCGAGTGTGACCAGCTCCAGCCTGGCTGGGGAAGCCCCAGGCCTGGGGATGTTGTGGCCAGGAGGGCAGAGCTGAGCTAGCTCCAAAGCAGCAGCAGCCCCTGTTCAGCAGTGACTGAGTCAGTTGAATCCATTTCCTGTAGGATGTTAAGCTCCAGCTCAGGGTTTCAGGCGATTCCAAGAAATCTCCCCGTGAGCTTGCTCCAGAGGTCAGCTACTCCCAAGCATATAAGCAGCAGAAAAATGACTTCCAGCCCTCACTTGGTGCTGGCAATAAATTAAATGATGAAATACCAGAAAAGCACCTATGAAAGAAGTTGTCCTGCAGCTTGAGAAGGAAAAATAAAGGAAATCCCTGGATTTAGGAGTTGGTTGTATGACTGAGAAAGGAGAGGATGCTGCTTTTGCATGTGAAAGAGACATCAAAGTATCTTTAGACTGAAAAGGGATAAACATTCTTTGTAGAGAAAACTTTCCCAAATTGGAACTTAGCTGTAGCAATGGTGGGAGCAGTTCTGAGCAGTGACTCAGTGCATGGGGGTATTTACTCACCCAGTTGCTTTAGATAAATCCCCCTGATCCCGACGTTATCTGACACTTTTCATTTTTCTATATTTAACAGGAACCAAAGTACAAGTCTCTACTCCAGAAACCATTGCCAAGGAGATGATTATTCATTAACTCTGGGTAAGGAAAAATGGACTTAGCAACATCTAAGATCTCTGGGGGGAGTCTCTACATTAATTTCCTGTCATATTCCTGTTGGTATTCTGTGTAAGCATTACTCCAAATTAATAATGCAAAATAACTAGAAAGTAGCAGAAGCCCCAAGGCAAATATTGCAATTTTTAGCCAGAATGGGTTAAATTGGTATTCTTTTATGCATCCTTTGCCTCTGAAATGTGAATTATTTCTGATGCTGTTACCTGAATCATTGACTGTGCACTTTCTACAGAAACTACAGCTAAAGGACATTTTTACCTCTCAGTTAGAAATGGTGGAATAATAATTGCTAATAATGTATTTGATTGATTTTCACCATCATTGTTGAGCATATTTCTTATTAATAAATGCCTTCATTAGTAGATAAGTGTCATAGAATATAAATAAATTATTTGGGATGCTTCCCCCCCATCAGTCACTGAAATACATGATTCTTGACTATTTCTATTCATTAAGCCAGCTGCATTCCATTAAGGAAACAATATAAGCCATAGTTCAGGGAAAGACTCTGTAATGCTTTAAAAATCCATAGGGAATATTTCTCTCATATCAACATTTTTATAGCTATAATCTTTTAACCTGGAAACGCTGTGCCTTGGGTCTAATTTGTGGAAATCACCAGAACCTTAGGGATAAAGAACCCTGTGTGTGTGGAGCCCAGTTCTGCCTGGGACACAGAGGGGGTTGTGAGAGGGGAGAGATGCTGGCATGGGCTGAGGAGTCTAAAATAAGCACTTGGTTCTGTGGGGTCATGCTGAAGTGCCTGCAGTGCAGCAGAACCTGAGCATAGCCTTTTCTGAGGGGAAACTGTGGAAACTTGGCCCACTAGGAAATGCAGGAGGGCTGATGCTGCTGTGTGCCTTCCCCAGAGTTGGACTTCAGCATCCTTTTAAATTGAAATTCCCCCTAATAACTGTACCAATTAATGACTATTTGGGAGTAAGAGTTGAATGCAATTCATGCTCATTGCTTAAATCTTGGTAGAATGTCTCACCCTGGCAGCAGTCTCATAGTACCCACCAAAGCACCCACTAGCATTTTTTCCACAATTAAGTGGGAAACCTTTGAGCATTTAACATTATCTCCTATAAATTCTCCACCTAATCATCCAAAGAGGAGCCAGCATCATTTTTGATGCTGAAGCAGGAATAATCCCCTTTTCATTTCAAGAGTCTACTCCCTTGGTTTTATTCCTGTGACTAATTGATCATGCATTCCTTGCTGATAAATACCCGTTAGTGTGGTTGGTGGCAGGAATTAATGAAACCATAAATTGCATGTAGTCTGTGGTAATTCTTCCCTTTGCAGTCTGTCTGGGAGACCCAATTTCTTGGCAGTGCAGTGTGTCAGGGGATGAGAATGCCTTTGTTCTGAGGAGAGCTGCAGCATCACAACCACTTCAAAGGTGGATAAAGAGTGAAGGGGGGGAGAAAGCTCTGATCTGGTGTGACACAGCACTCCCTAGCACTGCAATGGAATGGTGGAGGTAGGTGAGAAAGAAAAGGGTCAAATACTATCTACAAAACAACCCAAACCCATATGCCTCCAGTATAATCTGCATTCAGTTTAATTAGTTTAACTTGGTTGGAGATGATGGAAAAGAAGCAACAGTCCTAATAAAGAACAAACCTTGTCTTACACCCTTAGTGAGCAGGAGCAGAGAGAAGTTGAGCATCATCCCTGAAAGTGTTGGACAGGGCTTGGAACATCCTGGGATAGTGGGAGGTGTCCCTGCCCATGGCAGGGGTGGAATAAGATGAGCATTTAGGTCCCTTCCCACCCAAACCACTCCATGATTCTATGATTCATCCCAAGGTTTATCCATATGCATTGATGTTTTGTTGCTGCAGCAGTTCCCTGGCAGCTCTGAGGACCCCAGCAACCAAAATAACTTGCAGGGAAACCTCTCTTGGCCTTGCAGTCGTCAAGGTGAACAGTGCAACAACAGTGGCTCCTTGTGAAATACCCTCCTGCTCCTTCCTGCTGTTTGGCTGGATGTGCCTGGAGCCAGCCTCACCTCCTAGGCTCTTTGTAAGGCTGCAGCAGAGCTGGTTGCTGATATCAATAGATAAAAAGATTCCCCTGTGCTTTCTTGCCAGAACAGCCCCATGGTCTGCCAGCATGACTGTAGCACCTCGTGGTCTGCAGCCCCAGGCAGAAGGGGCTGATTGATGGTCACTGGGCAGCTCCTGTGTGCCCTGGGGCAGGGGGAGGTCGGCCAAGAGGATCCCATGGCTATGATGGGACAAACAGAAAGGAAAAGAGGAAAAAGAATGAAACAGAAAGGCCAGATCCACTCTTGCCTGCTAAGTGCTGTCTCGAGATCTCTAACCGCACTTGGGGCTCCATGTAGTGTTGGCTGCATGAATTTCCAGAATTGTATCACAGAACTGAAGTTGAGCTCCTGAAGGCATTTCCTGAACTGCTAACTCAAAAGAAAGTACATAACTTTTTTTTTTTTATCATCAGGATTTTTCTCTTACATCTTTCTCATTCCCTAGGTACAATATATCTGATGTAAAACTTGACAGGAACATGGAATATTGCCCAAAGGTAGTGGCTGAAATACCATCCAGTGCCTTTTTCTCCCCAAAGATTTGCAGGTTAGACCGGTGCATATGTACACAGTGTGCTCTTACAAACTGCTGTGCTGGTTTGGGTTTACGTAGTGATGCTGGTTTTGCATTAAATTTTTAATGTGTTCTCTATGTAATTATGCCCTGTGTAGTATCATGTTATTTCCAATGCGGATTGCTTCAATCATTTAATGAATGTACTGAAGAAATTCTATTTACAACTGTCTTGAAAAATCTGGAGAGGTTTTTGCTCCTACTAATGGATCCTGATATAATATCACCTACGAGACACAAATTCTATCGCTGGGCCAATGTTCAAGTCAGTGACAAAATCAATGGGTGTTTAAAAAAGAGGTTATTCTGAGTCTGTGTCCCAGGAATATCAAATAACATTTCATAAACAGACAGAATTTCTAATCACAAGTTTATCCTGGGTCACTGCTTTTAAAAAGACCTTTTCTGGGATTGACAGAACAGGGAAAAGAGCAGCCAGCTGCCCAGAAAGGGCTGAGAGTTGGCCCTGCCAATCTCTCACCTTGGGCAAGGTGCATTTACTGGGTGCTTTATGAGGGGCTCAGGATTTGCAGTAATTCATTATTTTTTTTTCTGCTAAGGTTTTTTTAAGTTAAAATAGGAATGTTTCTCCCAAATTTATAAAATCACAATCAAAACTTAAGTTCCTGGGAGAAGGGTGGTTCTTCATACCTGAGAAGAAGTGGAGGGGTGAATTTCAGACATGTGCTGTAGGTCTGCTGCAATCCTCAGTTATTTTTGGGTAGTGCATACCAGAGGACCTTGCTGACATGTTCATTTGATGATGATAACTCTTGGATGAGTTTTCCAAGCAACAAGGCAAAGGCTGTGCTACTTCCCACTCTCATAAAGGCAGACCAGGTGCTTACAGGATGACTAAATGGAACAGATATTTAAAATTTGTAAATATGAGTGAGAAGAAATTAATTATGTAAAGTAAAAAGGCAAATTAGCATGACATTAAGGAAAAAGGGAGTGTAAATTTTTTTATTAGAAACATCTTCACAGATGGACACATCAGGCTGTGACAAAAACCAGTCAGAAGTTTCAACAGATGAAAGGCTGGATGAGTTGTTACGAGCCAACATTTGAGAGCTTGTATGGGAATTTGGAACACAAACTAAGGATATACTATCAGGCCATTGTAGTACTGGACTGAAAGGACTCTTCATAGGTTTTTTTCAAAGTGAATAAAAGTGGGAGGCAAACTGGTTTGCCAAGAGGAATAGTTAGCAATTAATGATAAATAGCTTTGTTCTTTGTAGGCTTTACAGATGCAAGGATGGGACAAACATTTCTTTGGTTCTGATTCAGCAGGTTCACAGGGGTCACACAATTCACAGCACAAAGCTCTGGCCTGACCTGCAGAGAGCGATCTGCTGGAGAGCCAGGGACCACAGGAAAGCCTTTGATCTCTGTGTGTGCCTGCCAGTTGGCCACTGCTGTGTCAGAAATGCCTCTGCTGTTAGTGGGGAATGTGAGTGTGATAAAGAAGAATTTCAGAGCCTGCTGTATGCAGAACTCCAGCTTCCTCCTGCCTCCAGAATGTTCTGTGGCTCCACAACCAGCTGCCTGGTCATACTTCTTTGTACTCCTCCAAACACCACATGGAGAAGCAAGCAAAGCCAAGCTCCAAAACCCTCAGACAAACTGGATTAAATAATTTGTGGCCACAGAACATTTCCTCTGGCTGCACAAGGAGACTCTTATCATTTCAAGGGCTGCCTCAGCTGCCAGCAGTGACAGTGGTGGCTGTGTTGTCCCAGTGCTGCCCACAGTGGAGTCCAGCAATAATGATGATGATGATTATGATTGTTTTGGGAACCCAGAACAACCCTGCTCAGCTGGGAAATGTCAGGGTGAGGAGCACAGGGTTGTGGTGGGATGGCAGGAGCAGCTCTGGAAATGAGATGATGGAACTGACTGCCACAGCCTGTTCTCTGCCTCACAACAGCCTCTCCTCTCCAGTTTGCTCCAAGCAGCAGCCTGATTTCTGAGAACTTGCAGAGAGCCGGTTCCTTGGAAATAAGAGCTAGACCTGACAGCCCTGGACTTTATTGAAGCCATGAGTATTCTGGTCAAGTACAAGTTAGAGACACATATAGACGAGTGAAGAAGTGTTGGAGTTTGTGCATTTATTTATTTATTTCTGTTTGTGAGTTGTTCTCTGTTTGCTAAACTGCCTTCCACTCTAAATTGGCCTTGGGACTCCTTTTGACTGGTTACACCAAAGAACAGACAAGAAGGCCACTACTGCCTCTTGAAACCCCTCTGGTGTTCTTTCTTGCATAACAGCAGCACAAACCATGAAGGAAGGCCCCAGCATTTCTGAAATCCAGTCCCAAGCTGACATAGTGGTGGAACGTCTTTCCATTGCACAACAGCATGGCAAGCCGCTCTGGGATAGAGGTGGAGCAATTTTCTCTGTAGCTCTCCAGGAGCTGGATAAACTATTTTTATTTTTCACACCACATAAGGATTTATGGGAAATGTTGACGTGGTTGTGTCTGCCTGTCAAGGGTACAACAGAAGCTTCAGCATTTTTTTGGCACAGCTCTTTAAAATCCAACTGTTTACTGACTTGTCACCTCTGTCTTACAGTAGAAAAAGGACAAGTTTGTTTTGCACTTCAGGGATCTATTCAGATAATCTCATCTTAGTTATGAATAAAATGAGCTGTGATTTTAACATGTATATATTTAAACTGCAGCTACCAGCCTGTCTCTCATCTTCCAGGAGCAATGCCTCCAGCTCATACATTGATTTAATATTTTTATGGGTTTTATAGCAATTTTCTTTCCATAACAGGTACAGAAATCTGAGCGTACCTTCCTGTGTACTGTGTATTGCATTATAAACAGAAACTCACTTCTCTGGGCATTAAATTCAGTTTACAAAACAATGTTCTTATGCAGCCAGGAGTGCCAAGCAAAATATTTGCGTATTTACTGCTCTGATAGCCTGGCAGTTGGAGTAGGGTGGGGCTGAGGCTCAGGGTGATAAATGTCTGAGAGACTTACTATAGGAACTTGGGTCAAATTAGAGAAAAACCAAAAATTCAGATCAGACTCCGAGATAAAATCCTTGGGAGTGGTGCAAAGGCTGGAAAGTGAGACTGAGGCTAAAGCAGGGAAATGAGAGAACCAAACAAAGCCTTTGGTTTTGCTCTGTTAAAGCTTTTGCCTTTTATCCAGTCAGTCTAAACAATTGTGGATGCTGCAATTCTAATAATCACCTGAATTTTCATGTGAAATAATTTCTGGTTTTCATTGCTGAAACGAACATGTACTAAAAATATTTATGTTTATTTAAAGCACTGCCTAGTTTCTGAAGGTGCACATTTGGTGAAGGTACAATTCCAGTCCATGGTGGTTTCCCTGCCCTTGCCCTGTCCTCTCCTACCTCCCAACAATTTAGCCTGAAGAGCTTCAGGAGACAGAGCTTGGGATGGTTTTCATTAGGCAGAAAGGCTTAAGGAAGGTTTTTCCACAGATCTTTACAGATAGGGGATGTTCAGGAAGGAATCCAGCTTGGCTTTCAGATCCCAGATTTGCGTCTGTAGTTCTAGTAATAAATAAATTAAAAAAAAAAAAATCCCCTGTGAACTGAGCATAACTTATCATTTCCTATGGATTCCCAGAGCATTATGAAACCCCACCAGGCCAGCTTCCCAGTGTCCAACTGAAACTGCACTGGGAGAAAGCAGTCACTGACAGAAGTTTGGAGCTGAACCAAAGGCTCTGTGCACAATGGGCCCTGTGGGATCAGGTGCTGTGCGGCCCCAGCTTTGTGTTTTCCACCACTGTGGCTGGGCAGTGCCAGGGTAAATACTGCATGAAAAACTTCTTAGAAAATCACAAATAATTTTGAAAAGGCCTGAATTTACCCATTATTGTGGAAATACCAATACAAATTCATGTGTGTGTCCTCAGCAACAGAATGTCAGTAATTACTGACACCACACTAATGGTTGTGAAGGGAAAGGCAAATGCAGATGAACTGAGGAGTATTCAGTCATTGACTGCCTGTGTGGTGATTCCTGGCAAGTAATGGCTCTTTTTTTTTTCTGGTTAATTCAGCAAGAAAGCACAGTGGACACTAAAATTCAGGTACCTGCTGCCATCCTTCTGGTAAGAACCCTCCAGCTGTCTGGAAGCTGCCTGCATTGTATCAGAACCACATGAACACCTTGGTGAGGGTACTCAGCTGACAGACATTTCAACTGAAGCAAACTGGTGAGTGTCATCTAACCAAAAACCAGCAGGAGCAAGACAAAACATGCAATTCATTAAGTAACCTCCTATGATCTTCTGAGTTCCAAAACCTCTTCAAGTCCGAGGAATTCTGATTAGGAGGAGGGTTTGAGTTACAAGGAATCCTGTGGTTTGACAGAGCAGAAGGAAGCAGGGCTGGAAATCCCCAGGCAGGGCTGTACTGCACAGGCAGTGCCTGGAGATGCTGCTGCAGAGACGGTGTCAATGTGCCTGTGGACAGTTCTCTGGGACAAGTTTCGTTGCAAATTCTAAATCAACACAAATAACTGGTGTGAGTGAGTTTCAGAAGTCATGCAGCCTCCTGTGAGTGGGTGGGTTTGTCAGAGGTGCCTGGTGAGGATCCTCTGTCACACTCCAGGTGAGCCTGCAGGGACCAGGACAGTCTCTGCTTCCTCAGATGGGCACCAGCACTTCCAGTATTCTGTGGGTACCCGTGAAATTAGGTGTTTGGAAAAACTTGACAATATGAGAGTATACGGGAACATTTCTTGGATCAGGCTGCTGCATTACTCATGCCTCATTAATTCTCCAAGTATTGAGGGAACATTTCCTAATACTGGGCTGTAGTCCGTTAAAGAGATATAGAGCAGCTTGCTCAGGTTAAACCATGATGTCAAACAGGCCCTTGGCCAGGCAGCTCCAGAGCAGGAGGGGAGGGAGAGCCCCAGGTGGGGCTGCTGGTGGGGGGGAGCCTGGCTGTGCTCACACAAGTTCCCATTTCACACTGCAAAGGTGTACATGTGCACCTTTTACCAGCCCCCAACTGCAACATCTCATTGTTGGTGCTCATATTGCCTCACTCCCAGGCAGGATCCTCTGTTGTCACAGCAGACCAATTTAATGCTCTTTTTGGCATTCCATGTATAGCTAAAACCACTGCTAACTTTGCCTGAGTTTGCAGAGAACACAGCCGTAGCACTGATGGCATTGGCACTGCAGAGTCACTGCCTCTGGTTTTCAGTTCCTGCCATTCTGGTAGAAAGATTCTCCTCTTTCCCAGGCTTAGAGCTGCCCTGGCACTTTCACTGCATTTGTTACTGCCATGCCAGAAGCACAAACAGAATGTCAAGTGAGCCTCATTTCCTCTCTTCTATTAAGTTGCTCTGGAATGATGCTACCCACTGCTTCACTGCTCGTGTCCCAGCTCTTGTGAAATTGATAGCTGTGCACAACACTTCAGAACTGAGAGGAGTTGGGAGCATGTCAGCAATCAACTGCTTTATTAAGTTATTTTTCTAGATGGGTGAAGCTGTACCCTACATTTTAAGGTCATCTATTAAGATGGAACGTGGAATTGATAAATGACAGAAGAAGGGACCCCAGGGAGAGGCTGCTCTGAGCTCAGCATGTATTCCCACTGCCAGAACTGTGTTATATTTCATGGCTTTCTCCAGTTTTTAAGATGCTTTGTAGGTAGATACCTATTTAATTACAGCCCTAGATGGACATGGAAAGCAAAAAAATTGGCAAGGGCCATGTATGCAATGAGGGGAAATCAGCTAAAGATGACTTGCAGTGCCCAGGAGGGTGAAGGTCTGCAGAATGTGTGGCCTGCCAGGAGCTGCCTGTCTTCCCACAGGGCCCCTGGGAGAAGTGGAGAGCTTCTGCCTTTGGAATCTGCCTAGGATGGAACCAGTGGTGTGTGCAAACACAGCCATTCCCGTGAGGAAATGCTCAGAACTCTGCTTTGTCTCTCTGAGCTAAATGGAAATGGGTCTCTGAGCATTCCCCAGTTCCCACAGGACTACAAACTCCTGTGAACTTGAGCACCCTGAGCTGGTGGAGCCTCTTGCGTGGGAGATGCAGAAGCAGGAGGGAACAGGGAGTAGGACAGGTTGGATAAGCCATGTAATCTCTGGGCCCCAGGGACATCCCTTCTGCAGCAGAGTGAATTTTGCTGTAAAAACCTATCATCTTTATTTGCCCTAGCATCTAGAAGACTTTAGTTTTGGAGGGTGCTTTTTTTCTTTTTTCTTAATATGTCTTATTGGAATTACTTATTATAGATATCCCTGCTGGCTATATGCAGAAATCTGGAAGAAAAGTATCTCTGCTTTTGGGAGCTGATGGCTCTTTGTCACGGCACCAACTTCTTGAAACACAAGCAGTTTTCTATTTGATCCTTCTTATGTGTTATTTCTCTTTATGCTGCAAAGTTGTTTTTTACGGAAATGATGCTCTTGTGTATCATGTACACAGCAGACTTTAAATCAGAAGATAATTTTGGTGGTTTACCAGATGGAATTTGGGAGGCACAATGAGGGCAGGTGAAAAGCTAGAAAGCCCCAGTGGCAGGGGGTTTGTGGAGCTTTTGAATCAACTCTCCATCACTACAACCTGCTGCACAGTTAAAGCTTGTCAGCAGCAATGGAACTACAGAAAAATAAAGTGAGAGACTCCAGTGTGAAATCTGAAATTGGGGGGAAGGCTGTTCAGCACCACTTGATCAGCCAGGAAATTCAGTTTCTGTAGTTTTCAACAATTTTCTCATCTCTGCCATGTCAGGTGGGTGTTAATGCTTCCACGTTGTTACCAGCACAGGGATTTGCTGTGAAGAAGAAGTCTGTGACAGCAGCCACAGCCAGGTGTCAGCAGCAGAGGGCCGGGTGGTGCTGGAAGGGTCCTGCCTCCAGATCTGTCATCACCCAGGCTGCAGGACATGTGAGAGGAGAAATACACATAGCCATGGAAGCAGTAAAGTAAACAATTTATATGGAAGGTCAAAGCTGCTTTATTGTTTTTATCAGTTGGATTAGGGTGAAAAATGAGACATGCTTGGAGTGTTCCTGCAAATGTTGCACAGGTGAACTACACACAACAGCCAGGCTACCGAGAGTTCAAGGCTGCTAGAGTTCAAGTAGAGTTTGGACAATGCTCTCAGCCCATGGTGGGAATCTTGGGGGTCCTGTGCAGGGCCAGTAGTTGGACTTTACATTTGTGTCACTCCCTTCCAGCTCAGGACACTTTATGACTCTCTGACTTGGTAAGTGGTGAATTACCCACATATTTCCTGGGCTTGTGGGCTCAGCCTGGAGTGTTAAATGGCAGAACTTCCTTAGCAGAGACAGCTGCTTCATTTCCTCAGTAGCTTTTCCAAGGAGCACTTCCTGCTTTCCCACCTTCTCTCTGCAGGCTCTGAGGCTGTTGAACATATCTGAGCACACAGTCTTTTAGTGTGTCCCAGGAGCTGGCTTAGTCATTTAATAATTTTATGTATCTACAGCTCTTTTCCTTCTGGGAAGAGGTAAAGTATCTGCTATTCTGTCACTATCAGAGGCATGATCCTGGGGAACTCACTGAGGGGATTAGGGAACCTGCAGAGACATCAAGGGAAAACTGTCATGGAGCTTAAACCACATCTGGAGGTGACCATGGGACCTACAGTGTAACTGCTCCAGGGGTTGCCCTGGGCTTCAGGGTGAGCATCTGTGACACCCCAGTGTCCCCTGGGACAGTGAGCAGCACACATGGGGCCTGTGTTAAACTGGGGACTCCCAGCACCTCTGGAGGTTGCTCTTCCCTCCCCTCTGGGCTTTGCCCTGATGCTTGAGCAGGATGTGATCTCATCCAGCAGGAGGGCTTTGTTTCTCTGAGCCTCACTGAACCCGAGACAACCCACACAGAACATGAAAACCTGGAGGCCACAAGTCCTGAGACACCTAAAGGAAACACTTCAGCTGTCCTCGATGCCTTCCCTCTCCAAAGCCTCTACTTGGCACGAAGGTGTCACATCTGACCTGAAAAGGGCAAAATGAAGATGATCATCACCTAAAATCTCCTTGGGGTCAATGACCTGCCAATCAGGCTAGCTATGATGTGGATAATTCTGAATATCACACAGCTCACCTAACACCCCCTGTCCTGGAGATAAGAAATGCCAGCAAGGATGAAGGATAAATAAGCACGTCATTAAGCTAATGAGACCCATATGCTTGTGCAGTCAAAGAAAAGTGAACTAAAATGCATGTAAGAGCCAAAAAGCAGATGAATGAACCATGATAGACATCCTGAAATCATGTTTAAAATGCAAATATTGATATTTCTCACGCTTTTCTCCTGTATGTTAATCACATCTAAATAAGGCATCTGGCAGAAGAGAACATATTTTGCCTTTGAGCTCAGATGCAAATGAAGCAAACCCAATTGAGAGAATACCTAGAGGCTGCTATGATTCTTGGAGACCACAGACAGTTGGGAGTCACAAGCCAGACTTCCATCATGATGGATGCTGAGCCTGAAAGTCATTTATATGCAAATCTGCACAAATTAATTGGAGGGTTTTTTTTACCTAAAAATGCAAGCCACACATTTTTCTCCTGGGATCAAACTGCAAATGTTGAGTTTGGGGAATCCAGAAATAGTTGCAGTCAGAAAGCACTTCAGTACCAGAGAAATTTTCCTCCTTCTTCTGTTTCCATGTTACTTGTACAGAAGAGAAAAAACAAAAGAGAAACAAACCACTAGCATTAATGAGCTTGCTATTATTTTTCAGTAAAGGTGCAACTCAGGGAGAATTTTCACTCCTTTGTGAAAGGTTTGGGCTATTCATTGCAATGCACTTGCTCTCTATTGCTGCTGGAACTATTTATTGCTTTGCAGATCTACAAGATCAGCCCACCTTTCTCCACCAGTGACATAATTTAATTGGGCAAATTATGTCTTACCCATAGTGCTGGCAGAGGGCTACGAGCTTCAGGTTTCCCACCTGGGAAAATGTGCCAAAATCCCTCTCCTTGCCTTTGAACGTGCCACTTTGAGTGAATGGAGCTCCCAGCTGAGTTTGTATGGGGTGGAGCAGCCACTCTGCCTGTGAGAGGCTGTCATTACACCAGGAATGGTTGTGATAGCACAGGCTCATGGGTGCTGCTGCTTGTGATTAAGATTTGAATTGTGAATTTGGAGCCTTAAGAGGCTTTAAGGTCTCTTCCAACTCCAAACATTCTGTGATTCTGTGATTCTACAATATATCACATGCCTGGGTTATGGGAGCAAGCTGAAGGTGCTAAATAATGTTTGCTTAAGGACAGTCAGATGTGTTTTCTTATCTGCTTTTCTTCTCATATATACGTATTTTTGCCTTTTGACAATATTCTTATTTTTCTGACCATCCTTTCAGGGAACAGAAAAAAAAGACACCCTTTCCCCTGGCTTCCTTTTGGACTATCTTCCTGAAAGGAAAAAAGCTGTGAATGCTCATCAGATTAAGTTCAACTGCCAGTGCCCTCTCAGCTGGAGGGCTGAGCTGGGCAGCAGGTGTGGACACACTGTCAGAAACAAACTCTACACCCTGCACCCACAGCAGCAAGAGATGGAAATATTTGGAAAAGACATTTGTGAGTTTCAACCGAGCAGAGATTTTCACAAAACACAGTTTCAGGCTGGTAACCCAGAGTTTATAGACTTTCTGCTTATTAAAGTGGGAAGGTAGAGCTTTAAAGTTATGAAATGATGATAACCGAACCCAAAATGGAGAAATTGAGTGTAGAAAGAGCTGTGCTGGTTAGCACCAGTTAGGGACTGGGCTCCCAGCTCCTCTGTATGATCTGATTACACAAGTTGTTGTTGTGGTTTGTGTTTGTTTTGTTTCTATCTCTGCTGTTCTGGGATTTGACACATTGCAACATCCCCAGCTTGGTGCCTGCTACAAAGGGCTCCTTGTGGTCCACAGTGCTCCTCCAATCACAGAAATGTGACCCAGCACGTGGGATTAGGGAGGGTGCTGCAAGTGTGACCTAAGTGTTGCTTATCAGACACTTCTCCAGCCAAGTGTGGCACTATCCCGTGCTGGCATTGGCACTAATGACCATTTCCTTCCCTTATATCATACCGTAAATGCATTAACAGATCACAACAGATGCTCATATCTTGTGTAGCAGGTGAAAGAAAATCCCTCTCCTCCAGATGAAGTGGATTAAGATGGCAGTGTCATTCCTGCTCCACGAGGACTATAGCAAAGACTTTTTTTATGGTTCAGGATAGAGGAGAATAGTTGCATTTTCCTGTTTCTTCTCACACACCAAAAAGGTTCAGTTTGGGAGCTCATATTAACCAGCCTCATGAAGTGCAGCATATGTTTTAGTCTTTTTTAATTACTGTAGCCTTTACAGCCTCAGCTAAATGTCATACTTAGTGCTTTGTTTTACTATTAAATCTCTCCTTTAGGGAGATCCTAAAATCTTTTTCTCTCGTCATCTGTGAAGTGTAAAGGAGAACTGCAAATTTACATTACTCCAGGCAAACAACAGTTCTGTTTGGAAAATAAACTTTAAACTATTATTAGATCAGGATGGTTTTTATTAAATGCTGTGTTGATGCCACATAACAAGAATGTAGGTGATAAAGGATATTTTCACTCTCTCTTCATTGCCTCACATAAGGCAAAGTGTTGGTTTATTATTTGAAGATAAAGGTCAACACAAAATTTTAAAAAGCCAGTATCAGCTCAGGTCTCCACACATCCTAAAGATCTCAGTGCTAAAAGGATGAATTTACATCTCGAGCGGACTGTTGGTTATTGCTGAAGGACTTGAATCTATTCACAGCTCTCTCCCACTCCTCAAACCCACACACTCTTTCTGCAAAGAGCTTTTTTGCACACAGATAAGTCTCATAAAAATAAAAAATAAAAAAGTTCTTAACTAACAGCTAAGTTAAATGTTGCCCTTCTGAGCCTCCTGTGAAGACCACTGAAGGTCTGCTGGAACACTTCTTACTGCAAACCAGTTCCTGGGGACAGGGGTGGGAATGTGACTGTCCTTGGCTCCGGAGGATCCCCGAGCTGCTCCCACGCTCTGATCAAACATCAGAGCTACTTTGTACTTAGAGAAGGGATTTCCCCACACCTTGAGGGCATCCCCTTGGGTGGGTGCTGGCCCTGGGATGGCTTTTCTGGGACTGTGATGGGCTGTGACCACTCTCATCACAAATGTCCCCCGGCTTTCTGCTTGTGGCAGTAATTCCTGACTACATTTTATGCTACTCTATGTAGACAATACTGAAGAGGGAACTATCCATTATCTTTTCCAATTTCTTTATGAGTGGCGCTGATTTGCCACAGCTGATTGCAGTTTGGGTGAAAATCAATTTAATTTATTGCTGATTAAAATAGAGATGGCCAGAAACAAAAATATAAAACATCTTCCTCCCCCTCCTCTCTCCTGGGTGTCATCGGGCTGTTTCTGACACTTCTTTCCTCACAGCCCTGTGTCATTTTAACCTTTCTGTGAGACCTCAGCCTCAGGGAAAAGGGATCCTTTTTGTGTGTGGAAAGCATAAGTAATAGAAACTCCCATGCTGCTCTGAAGGTGCTTCCAAAGAAGAAAGCAGGAAAGCAGCGTGGCTGGAGGGGTCTGTGCTGATGACAGTGCTTTGGCAATCCCAGTGTTCAGATCTCACCTTAAGGACAACAATAAACAAACATGTTTCCTCTATGACCCTTTATTTTTCCCAGGGATGCTCATGGCTTACACTGGAGACCACTGGAGTGGGACCTGTGGGCAACAGGGATCTGCCCACTGATGCCTGAAAACCCCTCCAGAGCAGCACTGCCCCAGAACCTGGAACGCGCTGGGGGAAAAGACTGGGCTATTATGGGTCCAACTCTCACTGCAGGGTTTTTTTCCTATTTATTTTTTTTCTTTTTGATGGTTATAACACTAATGAGCCACATTTTTCATTCTCTCTGGCACTTTTAATGAGAAACAGGGATATAGGAATATCCCTGAACAGTTTACATGTGTGTTCTGAATCTCAAAGTAAATACCCAGCCAAATTTCAGGAGGGAGACTGGAAACAGCTGTGAAAGGGGCGTTGCTGCTGTCTGATTTATAGGGCCAGCTATTCCCTTCAGTAGTAACAGGAGCCATGTCCAAGGCAATCATGGGCTGGCCTTTCAGCATGAACTAACCAGGGCTGCACAGTATTCCAGCCCTGTGATATTCCTGTACAGCAGCATCCATAAATTCAGCAAGGAAGTATGTGCTGTATGTGGATGCCTCTTGCATGGATCCAGACCCAACGCTGCAGTTTCAGCTGTGGTGGAAAAACAGAAAATGGAACATCGCAGTTGAATTTTCCAGCAGGTAACATTAGGAGTAATTTTTAACTTTGAACTGAGATGGTTTTGTGTGAACTGGGTGTATTTGTACAGGATGAGATGTCCAAATAGTCCCCGTGGGGCTTGTGAGCTGGTTTTGTTCAGAACTTGGCTGTCTGTGCATCTGCACTGCCCAACAACAGGGATGCTTGCCTCATGAGATGATAACTTTCACATGTTGTTAGAGATCCATCATGGTAGAAGTCAGAACTAACCAGCTCACATGGCCCTCAGCTTTCCAAGATTTAATCATCAGGTTTCCAGGCTGGTTCAAGTTTTTTTTAGCTCCCCACCTTATCCAATTTGCAAAGCCTCTAATGTGAGGCCTTCCTTCCGGCTGGAGGAGGGAGCCAGCACTTGGTGACTGTCACCCCTTTTTTCCCACAGCAGTCAAAACATGGCTTTAACTCTTGCTTTGGATCATTTGCATTTTCAAAGAAGTGAGGTAATAGCAATGACAATAACTGCATATTCAATAACAGCACTTTAGTTTCTACCCCAATTGGTTTATTTTATCAGAAAACTGGTTTTCTGTGGCAGAGGTGCTGTGAGCCTGAGGGTGGGATAGCAGGCAGCATCAAAAAGCAGCCTGTGCACAGGGTAACTTCATGACATCTGGGGAAACAGCCATTCTGGTAGTTTATTTGTGTAGTAGGTATTTATTACCATTGCAGGATGTTGCTTGGCCTCAGACCCTGCATTCTTGGCCTCAGTGCAAACATTTTTATTTAAGCCATTCACCAGAGGGAAACAATGATCTGTGACGAGTCATTTTAAGGGTTTATGCACTCCTTTGTCAAATGGGACCTTGCTGTACCTTCCAGCTTGCCAACGACCCACACTCACTGGCAGCAGCTCTGTGCCTGTGTGGGCTGAGCTGGAAACCTCTCCTCAGCAGTGACAGCCCCTCCTTTGTCCTGTGTGTCACCTGGCTGGGCTCACAGCAGGCTCCTCTCAAAAATGCAGGTGCTGGCTGGAACAGACTCGTGTATGTGAATCGTGTGTGAGGACAGAGCAGTGCCTGGGATTGGAGGCGATGAGACAAAGCCACAGCCTCATTAACAAGGTGGTGTGAAGTGCTGCTGGGATTTGAGATCCTGCTGCAGAGCAGGGAACTGTGGCAGGCTTAAGCAGTGTTTCCCTCCGTGTTTGTGAGCACTGGAGATGAGACAGAGGAAGTCCTGTTTATGATTTGAGTGGTTTTGAAGGGCTGATGTTTCTGGCAATTTTCTGGTAGTTCAGTGAGTGGGCAAAGGCAGCAGGGAACTCCAGACAGCAAAGCAGAGCTTGGGAGATGAGACTTCCCGTGCAGTGAAATGCAGAAATAGCAGATGGAAATCACACCTTGCTTCAGGGATGAAAATACAATCCACTTATTCTGAGTGGGTAATGGAGTGTGTTACAGGGGAGGTGAACTTGCAGCTGGAATCTAGGTGGGAATATCCAGGCTCCTAATGATGCCTTTCCAAATTTCTAGACGTCCTCCTGGCTTGCTATCTTCTTCCTCTCTGTATCCCTTCTGGCTTTCCCACTCGAATCTCTTCTGTGTCCTAACTCCTGCTATACCCAGCTGACAGATCTCTGTACCCAGAAAGGATCTTGCTGATGGAGCAGAGCTGGGTATGGGTGCAAAAAACCACATAAAAACAGCCCACACTGAAAGAGTCCGTGGGCTCTGGGTCCTGGTTGGCAACCTTAAGTGTTTGTAAAGTTCTGCTGAAATGGATTTTCAATAGCTTATCCTTTCTAAATTAGGAGCATGTTTCAGAGTCATAATGGCAGTCATGACTCAGAGGGTGGCTCCACAGCATGCAGCCTGCTGGTGGTCACTCTTATCTTGGATATTTGTTTTGTTTGCGACCTGCATGTAATGCGCTGTAGCAAATCTAAAGTGGATTTTGACAGTCTGCATTAGTCAGCTCACCCACCACAGAAAGAACCTGAGCTTCTCCTGTTCTTTGAAAACTTTCAAGATCAATACTGAACAGTTTCAAAAAAAGAAAACAAGAAGAAGAAATGTGTTGTTTCAGTTACATCCTCAACTTCCTCACTCTCAAAATGTTCAGGTACCAGGATCCAGTGAGAGGACTGGGATGGCCAGGAGGAAATGGGAGATAGAGTGGGAAAAAACACCACTCTACCTGCTCACTGCATGCCTGTCAGATGTCAGATTGGAGCCTCTACTGCATATTTGGAAATCAGTCCAAGCTAAACTGTGTCTGGCAAGCTTGGTTTGGGTTTCTTGGGAGCTTTTCGTGTGACAAAAGTGAAGGTAACCAGACCTGGGAGAGGGGCTGTTTCTGCAGCTATGGGGCAGTGGGAGGGCTCACCTTGGCTGTCCTTGCAGCCTTTGCCATCTGAAGGCTCTTCACTGAGGTGACATTTGCTGGCATCAAAATGCTGATTTCCATAAATTACTAGTGGTGAAAAAGTTTGAGAACTAGGGGCAATTTCAAATCAGGTTCCAAGATAAAGATAATTTTCCTGCTATTTCCCTTGAAGAGCCTTTTGATGTTAGATTTGGGTACATTTCTCAGACACTGGCAGTAAAATATCAGAATCTGAAGGAATACTTTATCAAATGCTGCTTATAAGTGCTCTTGCCTTGCCAGTACATTAAATTAATGGCAAGTCACTGTCAGGCACAGTTGCTCCTGGCTTGAAGAATTAGGCATTACTCTGTTTCACATGTACAACCTGATTTCCTCTCAGGGCACTGAATGGGTGTAGCTGAAAGTGAATGTGACCAAACTCCTGCAGAAAAATTGGTGATGATAAGGAAAAGGAGATGCTGTTTGCCTCCTAAACTGCTGGAGTGGGTAATTTTCACACTTCAGGAATCTTCTCCTGTAAGCTGCTTCTATACCTTTACCCTGTCACAAGTTCAACTGTGCAGGTCCCAGCAAACCTTTACAAGTCCTGGTGATCAGAAATCTCCAGAATGAGTTTTTCTGCATGGGCTCAGAGTATGCATAGACTGTAATTGATTTGTTTGGATTGAGCTAGTCGATTTCTCGTGTATGAAATGTGCTAGAATAGTGACTCTATGGTATTTTAAAACAGCAACATCTGCTGAAAGTTTTTCCTGTGTGAGCTGTGCATTTCTTATGTTTCTCAACCATACCTTGCAATGAAAGGCACGCTGTGGAGTGGTCTGACTTTGGCCAAGGGGGCATTGTTTTCTGTTGCTTTGTGACATCTTCCCAAATTCTGAAAAATTGTGGTTGGATGAGGACATGCAAACAAATATTTCAGTCTGAGCCTGCTCTGCTCCATGGCTATTCAATCAGAGTAACACCACTTTAAAGTGGGATTGCTAGAGCCATGTGGAAGGGAGGGTCATGGAAGAGATGTGGCAAAACAGTTCCTACAATTTACAGGGGGAGAAGAAAGGGGCAGAGGACACTGGTGGTGTGGTTCCACTGGTCTGCAATTAGGAAATTGTTGCTTAGGAATCACTAAAGACTTTTCTAGGTGGGTCAAGGATTAACAACCCCATGAACAGAGGTTTCTCTGTGCTCTGGTTCCCTGTCTGTCCCTTGGAAGGGGGAAGTGCTACCCTCTCCCCTTTGGTGCACAATGCAGAGCTCAGAGCTTCAGGAGAGTCGGAGATGCAAAAAAAAGAGCTGGATTCAAGTCCAAACTTTTCTCCTGAAATCAGACTTCCCAACAGTTAGTTTTGCTTTCCAAAGCTAGTTCCTGAGTGGGTATGTGTCTATCCCACCCATGAGGATGGCTGCCATGTCTTTGTGTGGATTCACATGACCTGCATTTCAGTCCCCAGACAATGTTGTCAGTTTTCTTTCATTCAGAAATGATGGATATTTCTATTGAGCCTCACTTTATTAAATCCTGGACGTATTAGTTCTGCAGTGTCACTTGAAGTCAAAGCAAAATATTTTAAGGGATCTTATGGTGCTAAAAATATGGCTCAGAAACAGAGTAATTTTTTACTTGGATAAACTGGGTGAAAGCATTGCCTGAGGATAGGCCACCAGCATAGGGCTCCAATTTTGGGGTTAGGTTTAGGACTTCCTGAGTTTATCCAGGTGTGAGGTGCAGCTTGCACCCCCTCTTCAATCTGAATAAAGATCTGGGTGCCCGAAAGCTGCTGAAGTATCTCCCATGTGCATCAATTGGTAAGATGTGAAAATTTAAACCTACCTACAGACTTTTCCTTGCTTAGAGCATCATGGCTTTAACAGGAAAAGCTGATAGAGTGATTTTGGTAGTCTTCTGTAACTCCTGGTTTAGTTTTATCACAGTCCTGACTCCTTTGGTCTCTCCTGGTCTTCCTCAAGCACACAGCTCGGGCTGTTGAGCTGGTAGATGTGGGGTCGCTCTCAGCTCAGTCACGGGCTCAGTGCAAACCCCAGACAAAGCATTACCCCAGCTCTGCTCCTGCCGCAGTGAGGGCCAGCAAGGGGCACTCGTGGGCTGTCACCAGACAATTTAAGGGGACTGTAGCCCTGCTTTCAGAGCAGCAATGCTCACACTGCATCTCCGCAGAGGGAGAGAGAAATCAGAGTCCTCTGGTCTTTCTATGCTTTCATTTTTCCTCCAGATGAAATTCAAGCCTGTGTAGGAGCATTTTGGGAGGGCTGATTGTTTGCTTACCAAGTAAATAGCATTTTTCTCTTTGGCTAAAGTTACACAATGATTTTGTGTAGCTGGTCCATCCCTCAGGGTGTCCAGCAGCAATCGGCAGGACCCTTCCCAAATACACTGCAGCATCACACAATAACACAGTCTCACTTTCCCAAGCATTGGCTGTGCTGGACACAGGATACCACATTTTAGAAATGGAAACTCTTACCCTGCTACTTTTCCCTAATTGTATGCACATTTTGTCTGTGCAGACTTCAGTCTTGCCTGTGAATGGGAGTTGAGAGCCAGGGCCAGCTCCAAAATATCCTCAAAATGTTGCATTTTTAGTGTCATAGATTGGGCCAGGCTGACTCTGCTGAGGAAGTGGAGGAGGAAGAAGGTGTAGCACTGTACAGAGCTACCACCTCTGATTGCAGCAGTGGATTCTGCTGCATCCCTTGGCTGTTGGAAGATGCAAAGCTGGCAGCCAGGCCATGGACACTCCGGTGCCTCCACCAGCTGTTTGCAGCTGTCCACAGGGCCCGGGCCAGGGCAGGCTGGTGCTGCAGAGCTGTTGGGCTGTGGGCTGGGTGGGTGGCCTTGGTGGGACACTGCCATGCTCCTGCTGCTCTTCCCTGCAGGCTTGGGCAGAGCTGTCCTGCCAACAGCTCTGGTGGGCACCAAACAGAGTCTCTCCTTCCCATAACCAAATGCCAGAGAAGATAGAGGAGCCCTGCAGTGTAAAAACATCCCAGCTGTGGGTCTCAGTGCTGCCTGCCGCAGGGACAGAGCTTCAGGGCTGGCTGGATGACCTGGCTGGAAACAACTGGTACTGAAGGGACAGAAATGCAGGAGGAAGCCTGGTGCCCAAAGAGAGGTGCCGGAGCTCTTGATCCAGGACGAGCGGCTCCCTCTGGCTGAGTCCCCTGAGCTCACAGGCACAGCTCACTGTCTGGCAGAGAGCAGCACCGGGGTTATTCTCGAGACCCTCTGAGGAGGGATGCTTTCCCGATGACATAGTGTTTGTTGCAGGGACTTCGCTCGTCCCAGGGACTTGTCTCTAATTTATCCCAGGATGGGTTTCTATAAACAGTCGCTATTGTCACACGAGAACGGGACGCTCTCGATGAACAGATCGGGGTCCGATCACCAATCGCTTCCTTGAGGGCTTACGGCCAGGTGAGTCTGGGGCTCCTTAGATCTCAGTAAGCAGCTGTGGGACAAAAAGAAATTGAAAAGCCCTTCTCATAATACAATTTGTAAGCCACCTTTGGTCGACAGAGTGGGGTTAACCCGGGCAGAGCCAGGTGAGGCCCCTCGGTCCCGGGGCCGGCGCGGCTCTCACCTCTCACCCCCGATTTTTGTCTTTTCCTTTGTAGCTGCGGTCCCTAGGAGCCCATCTGGGGGGTGCTCCCGTCCCCCTTGAGCCTCCCCGTACAGCCCATCCCCATCCCCATGCCATCCCCATCCCATCCCATTGTCCCGGCGTGTCCGGCCGCGCTCCGCCGGCTGCCCGGGGCGCCGG
>VXBQ01013480.1:33805-141960 GCA_013400175.1 Phainopepla nitens
TATTTTTTTTTCCTGTTGATTTGAAAGCGGCAAATCGTAATGGGGGAAAAAAGTTGCTGTGGATGTTTTCAGAGCTGTTGCTTTATTGAAAACAACTCACTGGGTGGAGGCGAGAGCAGCCCGCGGGGCGGTGAGAGTGTTTGCAAAGCAAATGTCATTTGGCGTTGGGAGGAGAGTTGGCCAGATTGTTCCTCAAACGCGTTCACCGAGTCGTGCAGGCTTGTGAGCCTCCCGTGAGCCGGGCGAAAACCAATGGGAAGTTCGAAAGGAAGAGGGGAAAGTATATGGTAGAGCTAAGAAAAGCGCTCTCCGCCTGCTTTTGCTGGTATGCTTGGATTTCTGGAGTGAACGACGTTTAAATGGAGCGGGGGCTGTGCCGGGGAGGTTCGGGGGGACAGGGGAGGGCTGTGCTGGGGAAGTCTGGGAACCAGGCTGGTAGGATCAGCGCAGGAATCGAGCTGCCGGCCGCAGAATCACTGAGTGTGTGCAGGGCTGAGCAAAAGCCAGCCGGTTCTCTGCCCCCATGCCTGCCCTCACCTTATCTCTTCCCCTGTCGCTCAGAGCCTTGTGCAGGAGCCTGGCGGTCGCCCCGAGCTGAGCCGCCACGGGGATGAGGTCAGAGGAGGAGGGTTTGGGCGCACGGTCTGTAACACCTGCGGGAAGAGCCTTGGAGTTGGTGTGTGCCCCACTGGTATCGAATTTTCTCTCTCAACATTTGGTTTTCCTTGGAAAGGAAAGTTGCCGTTATTGCCAAGTTATATTAGCGTCGAGTTTGATTTCTTTGCACCCATAGGCGATGAGTAGAGGGGCAGTGTTTGGAGTTCGTGTGGTTTTCTAATAGACCATGGGCACCTGAGTTCTCTCCTTTCCTGCTCCTCCTCATGACACATCTTGGCTTTAGGCATCCAGGTCCTTTCAAATGCAAACGGAAGCTATGGGCACATCCCATAAATGTGGCTTTACTTGCAGCGTGCATCATTTAACAACAAAAACTACAGCTCGTGGTATACAGAGCATGGGTGTAAAATTGTCTGAGAAGATTCTGGACATCAACCCCTCTTATTAGTGGAGTGGATGAAATTAGTTTTATTATAAAAGATTTTCCCTTAATGACAGAATGGAGCCTATAGAGGCCAAGCCCTAGTCTTTTAACTAGTTCTTTTCCCAAGTGGTGTCAGCTGGACCTTCAAAATCACTTTGAAGACAGTTATACCAGCATTAATAGCTCTGATGTTGGCCTAAAAATACTATCCAAAAATCACACTCTTAATTGGCACTGCTTTGTTGGCAAAGCTTTCCCAGTGCTGCCTTACTTTTCAAGAGCCGTGTTATTTTAATTGCATCAATGCATTCTGTCACAAAGGCAACACTCTGGGCAGGGTTTATTGAGTTTAGTGTAGGGCTTGGAGCTTTAACTTCTCCCCTAAGGACAAGGAACTGATGGCAAAGCCATGGAGCTCTTCAGCCCTGGGAGCTCCTCAGGGACCCCACTTCTGTGGGACTGCTGGTCTGAGCACACTGCATCAGCAACTCTGCAAGTGATACTGGGATAAATAAACAGTAAACAGTAGCCTTGCAGTGTAGATAAATACTAGGAAAAATGGTTTTCGTTTAAATCAGTTTTTGTGACAGAAGAGATCTTTCTTCCCATTCATCCGCCCATCCACTTTTATACCTTTCCAGTTGCTTTGGATGATCTTGTCATATGATACACTTCTAAATTTCTCTGATCTACTTGAAGCTGGAAGAAATGGTGTTCTGCAGTTCTGTGCACCGAGTGTAGGTGGCCTTTGAGAGGTGAGGATGGGCAGAGAGTCCCCCACAGTGCTTGGTGGCATTAATTATTATGTTCCAAGAAAAGTTCTTTTCTGTCCTGCGCAGGCATGAGCTTGTGGGAGAGCAACAACAACCCCCATCTCTGGGGGCTGGGAGATGAGTGTGGCTGAGGATCAGCTGGGTCCCACTGGAAGAGGGCTGTGAGCTCACAGGAGGCCTCACCAGAGTGCTCCTGAGTGTAGCTTCACTCCTGCATGTGTGTGAGATGCAGCCCACCAGGCACTCCAGGCTGGTTTTTGGGGCTCAGGTGGTAGCTGGCAACGGGCAGCAGCACAGTGAGGAAGTGGCATCTTCTGCATCTGATCATCTGTCTCGGGTTGGAATGGAGTCCTGGTGTTGCACTACATGGAAACTGTTTTGCTGGACAGTTCCTCAGTTCCAGGAGGGGACACTGCTGGGGTTTCCATGCTGCCAGAGCCCCTCCAGCACTGCTGAAGGACATCCCTTCCTCTGGATTTGCAGGAGCAGAGTGGTTACAGCCCTTCTCCAGGCTGCTTTCACTCTGATTTTGTGCCTTTTTTTGTGTGTCCTGGAAGCTCCAAGGGCTCCTGTTGCTCTTGTTCTGTCGTGTTTGGTGACTCAGGTCTCACAGGCTGCATGGGGACTGTTGGGGATGGAAGGGACCTTGGCTGTCCCTCCCCATCGTCCCTGTGCCCCCAGGTTTTGCATCCCCTGTAAGCCAAACCAAGCCTCCTACCAACCTTGCCTTTTTCTCCTGCCTTCTTTCCTTAAGCCAGGGAGATGAGAAATCTTTACAGAACTCTCAAACTGTTCTTTAGAAATGTTTCCATGCCTGGGAGTGTCTTCACATAGTTTGTGGGTACAAGGTGGGATTTAGCTTGTGCCAAAACCAGAAGTGTCTCTTATATTCTGCAGAGATTTTTGGTGGTTGCTGAAAGACTTGCAGTGGGCACATGTTTTCCTCCAGCTGCCTTCTGACTGTTCTGCAAAAGAAACCAGAGTGCTGCTGGGGCCTGCCTGGCTCTGCCACGGGCCTTTGACCTTGTGGCCACTGTGATCTTAGGTGGCCTCACAGTGCCCTGAGAGCTCCCCTTCCTCCTCTGGCCCAGGGCTGAGTGTGCTGAGGTGTTTTTCTTCGTTGTGTGCAAATCTCAAGTCACAGAAAGAACTCTTAATTATTGTGCCTCTTATCTCCTCTTTGATGTGCCACCAGCCCATATGTTTAGAATAAGGCTCTGATCTCATGATATGGGCTCATGCATTCCCTTTTGTGTAGCTTTTCCCCTCATTCTCTTGCATTAGAAATCTGTATTTCCTTCCAGCTCATTGGCATAACATTAACCTTTCTTTCTGCTGGAAGTGACATGTTGCCTTTAATAATAGGGGCCTGTATTTAATAGCCCAAGAAGTCCTTTCCAATACAATGTACATACAGATCAGGAGTTAAACAAAAGAGATTTGGAAAAGGGCTTTCCAAAAAGTGGATTGTTTTCTCCTGCTTTTGTTATTGTGGTCTTTCTGTTGGAAATCAAACAGTTTAGACAAACTTAGGTATGGAGAAATGCAGCTCACTTTTGGCCTGGCCCCTCCTCCTCCTGCTGAACATGACCAGAGCAAGACCAGACCCTTTGAGCTACGCTTTCATTCCTGCATGTTACAAACCTAACCTATTATTGATGAAAATTAAGCTGCGTTAATTACATCCCTTGGTTTGCATTGAGGCAGAGGAACGTTCCCGTCTGTCTTGTTTGCTGACGAGCTCTGTGGATTGGATCCAGAGGCAGGGAGAAGTTTAAGCCCTGTCACTGACCCACTGACTTCACCATGCAGATGTGGCCCACCTCGTGGGAGCGGCCGGGGCAGTCGGTGTTTGAGCCGCGATGTCACTGACGTTTACTGCTGGGTGCAGGGGCGCCTGTGGCTTTCCTCAGCCTGGGCTCGTTTTTGTGAATGAAGGCAGGCAGGGAGTGCTGAGCCCAGCCGGGTGCCAGGAATGTGGTGTAGGAGGGACGGGCGCGTGGGAAGCGTGGGGTCCCTGGCGTGGCACAGCTGCACAGCACTGACACACGGACAGCCAGCTGCCCTGGGCTGGGCTCGGGCACCCCCACAGGAACTGCCACCAACAAGTACCTCGCACGCTCCTTTCTGTGACACCAAGGCTGAGGAAGTGCCCCTCCACACCTCGCAGACTTTCTGCCTATTTGGTAGGATTTGGGGGGTTTTTTTTTGGTCCTTGGCAGGAAACTTCTTTTAGTTTAATTCTAGTTTTTGCTCCTGACTCTACTCACTACACACTGAGAATACCTTGGAGACAAGGAGCTCATTTTTTCCTGTGTCCAGAAAATCTTTTAGTAACTGCTAACCCCTTACACCTGTACGCATAAGTCTAGAGAGGATCTTAATGCAGTTTTGTCTAGACTGGTGATGAAGAGAGAGAAAAAGCAATTCCTGGGGTAGGGATACATGACATTTTGGAAATAGAAAATACAATCAGCAAAGATTATATCCCCGTCAGAGCTGGCAGAAAGGGTCTTATGGGTGTTCTTAATCCACCTCACTGCAAATCCAGCCAGGTTAGCTCAAACCACCTTTGGTTTTGACTTGAATTAGCTGAGTCTGCACTAGCACAGTGAATGCTGCCTCTGTCCCTCCTGCCAGACATGTGGTGGGGGACTACCAGCCAGCTGCTGGTCCTCGGCCAACTCTTGCTGTAGCCACGGCCAGGAGACACGCCGCCTGTGTGTCCCCCAGGCTTCACTTAATGAGAGCTGGGCTGTTTAAGCAGCAGCTTAAGATGTGCCCCTTACACTCTGTTTGTGCTGTCCTGACTCATCTCAGGTTGGTACCTGTTCCTCAGCTCATAGCTGTCCCTCCTGGGAAATTCCACAGGTCCCTGGTGCTCAGGGTGGGGCCAGCTAAAATCCTTCAGGGCATCAGTGTGGTTCCCATTGAACAGCTATGTTACCCTGGAATGACAGACCTGTTCTACCTGAGCCTTTGTGAACCTTTTAGGATGATACTGGATATGCATGGACAGAGGTTTAGAGGATGCCTATGGGATCTGAATTCCCGTTTAATTTACAAGGCAATTTGTTATCTGAGTTTCTGTGGCAATCACATTTGAAGTGTTTTATAGAAAAAACTTCTAGGACTGCTGCTTTTCTGTTCTGTGCTCTGGGCTTTGCAGGTGAGATTACTTATAAAAAAATTAAGGTGAAAGCTAGAAAAACTCCTGCTGGTGTCATGAAGCAGATCAGAATGAGAGAATACATTTAAAACTCTGAAGCGAAACCTTTTCACAGGAGAGTGTTACTTTAAATATATGTCTGGAATGGGGTAAACTCACTTCTGCAAATGATTTTTTTTAAAATAATTAAACTCCACTGTGAGAAATGATTAATTATTGTAACATGTGAGCGCTGCAGAGTTTCATCTATTCACAGTAGTATTTCAAATGATTTAAAGTTGTTTGTTCAAGGTTTGCTTTTAGTATGTCATTAAATGTCATGGATTTATTCCAGCTGTCCTCCACAAATGTATCACTTGTGAAGGATTTTGCATGGGAACAGGCTGCCAGATTTTAGTTTTGATGGCAAAGCCCAATTTTGTTTTATTTTTAATCTAGTTTTGCTTTTCTAAGTGTATTACTGGCTCTAAATGGAGTTGGCAGAGAAGATGGTAGCAGCTCTGCTGGGCATAGTTACTGGACTGGGATGCACCTCCTGAAACCCCCTGAGCCCGGGGTCAAGGGTGGGCAGCTTGTGTAGATCCCTGACCTCACTGACCACTGCCAGCCCTCCTCTGCTCTGGGCCCTGCTGGCCACTGCCTCTGCACAGTTCCCACGAGCACTTCCTAATTTGCTTTAGAGAAAACCAAGTGGATTATCTCGAGCCACTAATTAGACTATTGAAGATAATCCTGATGCCTTTTGGGTTTGTCTCTTTCTTTCCTGAAGTGAATCAGCGAGCACTGAGAGGCTGCTCCTCCATCCACCTGATGGAGCTGAGCTGCTTAGCCTGCCCAATGGCTCTGCCAGCTCTCTGGAGGCTAACTTTTTATTTATTCAGTTTTCATAACCAGGACACTCGCATCTGGTAGCATGTTCCATTCTATTCTAATCTCATCTGCCTCATGCATGCAGTTCTGTCATACAATCAATACAACATCCGATCAACATCAGTCTGATCATCCTGAATGTAGGACCTTGGGTATGATTCATGTGTAAAACTTGGATGGCCATTTGGAAAGGATGTAATGTGATACAGAGCAGATTGGTTTGGGGGATTTACCCCTCAGTTCTGAGCTGGTTAAGTAGAGCGAATGGCTCTACTCAGGGGAACTGCAGAATGCTCTGAAACATTCATTTGCCTTTAGAGCAAAACCAAAAATGCAGTCTGCTTTCTGACAAGCTGTTTGGTTCCTGGCATGGCTGCCTGCATATCCAGGAGGATATGTCCTGTGGAAAGTGTGTGTAACAATTCGTGAGCTTTTGTAAAATGCAGATGTTAACACCAAGAGTGCACGATAAGCAATCTCTCCTCGCTTTTATTAAGATGTTTGCATTCTTCTCAAGGTGTTGACATAGCACACTATGCCCTGGGGTGCTGCAAGTGTCTGAATATTTAGGATGTGTAAAAGAACAAGAACATTTAATAATGCCTCTCCAGTCTGGGCAAACAGGTTAACTTGAGTGCAACGCTTCTATTCCTGCATTTAAATAGACTGAAGTGGAGGAAACTCACTGGGGTTTACTTAAATTTACTAAAATCTCTCTTTCTGTAATGATTTAAAAATAAATCAGCACTTTATGATGTTTGCCACGCAGATGAAGCATATGTCTAGACCAGACAGCTCATGTATTTAATTCTTGGTTACGTTTCTGTAGTTTGGGATTGTCTCTGAGGGTGTAAATAGCACTGGTTGTGTGTTTGTGCAGTGCTGGACACTGTGGCACTCTAAACATGCAGCTGCATGAAGTTGCATGTTGCTGCCACAGCTGGGGGATGTCTTTGCACTGGGAAAAACCCCACTAACTGGGAATTGGAACTCGATAATTGTGTTGGATCTAGATGATCTTTAGGTCCCTTCCAACCCAAACCATTCTGTGCAAACAGGCAGTGAAGTGTGTCAGGCAAGCATGTGTGTGTTTCAAATAATCTCCACTGGGTTCAAAATGAAATGTTTCCATTTGGTTTTAATCCTGCTTTTCTAAAACTTGTTTAAAGAGCCTAAATAACGTCTGCCATCAGTAATGTTTGGACCTTAACAAAGGACAGGGCTCTCATGTTGGTGACTGAGGTGGCTGCTGAGCTGGGTGTTCTCAGGAGCAGAGCGCAGCATTTGTCTAATAACACGAGTAACAACTTCCAGTTTTCCCGCAATGCTGTTTTTTCCTGATGGGTAAATCAAGCTGGTCTTGTTTCCTCATTGAAAAGAAAAGCTAAGGTAAAGAAGAAAAGTGCTTTCTGCCAAACATCCTGTTTTCATCTTTATTTAATTAACAGGTTTTAAGTTGCAGAGTGACTGTCATCCATCTGACCTGGCTCCCGTCCCCTCCCCTCCTCACTGACACTGATATTAGAAGTATGGGAAAACTGAGACTGTTGGCAAAATGGGTGGAAAATCAAATGTTTAATGTTTTGCTTGAACATTTTGTGGTTTCTCCTGAAATTCTTCGTCTGAAACAAAGGATGTTCTTTGTTCTTTATTGGGAGGCTTGCTTTTTACTTGAAAAAATATGCAATGTCATTGTGGATTGCAGAAGTTTCTACAGAAATGACATAAGTTCTCTACAAAAACATTTTTTAAGACCTGGAAAAAAAGGAGACAGTTACAAACTGCAGGAAAAAAAAAATTATTTATTTGGTGGTTTTTTTGGCAGATTCTTACAAATACATTCAGAGTCAAAATGTTAGTGATTTGGAAAAATCTTGAAATAGAGTAATTTCACATGACCCCCTCTTGGAAGCTTCTAGGTTTTGCAGTCTTCGCTCCAACACAACTACCACTGAAGAAATACTTCAAAAACAAAGATTATGGATTCTTTTAAAAATTGAATTCCTTGTTTTTCGGGTAACTGCGCTAAGTTGTGTTTATGTATCTTAATCTTACCCTGATTTATATGATCAAAACAAAGCATTCATGGATTTGTTTGGAGTCTGGAAAGGATGTGAACTGAACCACGAGACAGGCAGAACTGGCAGGCCCTGGGTGCCCAGCTCCTCCAGCTGGATGTGGGAGTGCTGTGGGGTCCCCAGTCCCCTGGGCACCCCATCCCCTGTCCCCTGGCTCTGTGGCACCACGAGGGCTCCCTGTCCCTTCACACCAGTGGGCACAAAGGCCTGGGAGCAAGCAGTGAGGGTAGGGTGGTAGTAGATGAGAGGTCCATCTCAAGTGGGGGAAAACAAAGGTGGCTTTGGGACAATGCGGTGGTCACACACCTCCTGCCCTTCCAGCCAGGCTGGCTTTCACTGCCATGCCTGTGCTGTTAAATAGCTGGTAGTTGTCACTCCATTGAGTATTTCTTTGTTATTTGAGAATTACTGAGACACTTAATTGGCTGTTCATTAGTTGCCTTAGAGAAAAATAAGATTTGATTAATCATCGTTTCAACAAATTATAGCCTGTTTTGCAGGCTAATGAAATTAGGCAGTGAAGAGCTGGCTTCCTGAAGCGAGCTGTGCCCTGCCCTGGCTGTGCAGCTCTGCCTGACCTCACCTGGAGGGCTTGGGGGCTTAGAAATCAGGGGTCATGGACAGGAGTCAGGGATGGGGCACCTGGACTGCCGTGGTTGTGAGGTGAGGACCACGAGTGCTGCTGGGGTGCAGTGGAGGTGCCTGGGGCTGGCAGAGGGGCAGGCTGTGGATTCCTTATAGCGAGGCCCTGGCACAGGGTGCCCAGAGCAGCTGTGTCTGCCCCTGAATCCCTGGAAGTGTCCAAGGCCAAGCTGGACAGGGCTTGGCAACCCCCCGAGACAGTGGAAGGTGTCCCTGCCCATGGCAAGGAGTGGAACAAGATGAGCTTTAAGGTCTCTTCCAACTCAAACTGTTCCCTGATTCTGTGATACAAACACAACCAGCAACAGAGACAATTGTTGGCCTCCATTCCTAACCTTTGAGGTCACTTCACTTCCTTTTTGTTGCCTTTTTTTTGTAAGCAATTGTCATTATAACCAATTGAGATCAAATTTTTGAGCTGAGATGTTGAATTCATCCTTGAAGAGTATCTATTTTTCTCTGAAATAGTCCATTACATTATTCCAAGTTTTACCTTACTGACATATTAATTTCAAACATAACTGGGTTTAGTAAATTATGCAACAGGGAAGATAGCGCTCCCACATTTGCTTTAGAATAAAGGTCAGGAGTTTGAAGATGGGTAAGCTCAAAGATGCAGAATGCAGTTCTTAGAAATTCCACACAAGGTATATGTAGATGTTAAATACCAGGGCAAGGATTTAAAAAGCAGGTTCCTTACATGAAATGTAAGGCTTTGCTGCCTTGTGGCCAAGAGTTAAAGTTCCCCCAAAGATTTTCTGTTTTCTGCCATCTTTTTGTCTTACATCTGTCCTCTTCCAAGATTCCAGACTGTTTCTTCCCTTTAATCTCTTTTTGGGGCCCTCTCTTGGCAGCTGAAAAGCATCTCTATCTGCTCCCCCATCTGCCCAGGGCTGGCGGAGAGAGTAGCAGAGACCTCCCTTCCCCTTGCCAAGTGGGGCTCCCTTGGGCTCCCTAACTTGCTTTAGAAGTGGCTGGGTCATTGACAGTGTTGATATTGGGATTACATGGAATTTGCTTGCACAAAAGCTGGGGAATAGAACAACCCTTGTTAGTTTCCACCTCACCCTTCTGAAGTACCAAGCACTCAGGAAATGCCTGTGCCAAGCTGGTGCTGGTTGTTATCACTGGGGTTGGTGCACGCCGTTTGGGACCTGAGTGTGGCGCTGGATGAGCAGGAGTGACAGGATTTGAGGACTATCCTCACTCTCCTCTTCTGCACCTTCTCTGGTGCATTTGTACTTGGCAGCTTCACAGTGGGTGTAACTCTCCCCTGTGCAGAATTTGAGAGAAGGAAATGCCTCTTCTTCCCAGTGTAGTGTTCTTGTCAAGCATGATGATAATCGCAAATTCAGACCAGGAGCAGATCAATAACAATAGAAGAATATTAACAGAAGAGTTCATTGACAAAGTTTAGAGGCTTGGTTTTTGGACACTCTTAATTGCTTTAGCTGATGGCAACACTGAAGAGGAAGGGGTGGGATTCTTCCAGCCCAACTTGTGTAACATCTTCATTGCCAAAGATCCCAGACCACACGCCCAGGGCTTTGCTGGGTCTCAAGGGGCCTCACCAGAGCTGCCTCAGTGAAGAGCTTTGGCTTTGGCCATGGGGATGGTGGTAGCTCCAGCACTGTGATGGTGGCCCTCAGCAGGGAGGGCTGGCCCCCTCTGAGCTGGGACTGCGGTTCCCTGCTGCACCAGGCACCCAGGGGAAGGGAATCACGGGCCTCAGGAGCCCCTGCATCCGCCCTGGGGTTTGGGAGGGGAAAATGAGCTGTTTTAGGGCCCCATTGGGGTGGAGGAGGCAGCCCCAGCGCTGCTCTGGCTGTACCTGGGTCAGGCAGCCCTAGGCTCAGCTTTGAAATGTGAGGCAGCTTCCTTAAGCATTGCAGGGGGTAAAAAGTGAATTAACCATATCATAGGCACATGGTACTTCCCTGCTCAGATTACACTACAAAATCTGGGCAGTTCCTAAGATAGAGCTGGAAAAGGGGATTTGGGAGTGTGAGCAGCACTTGGAGCAGAGCACAGCTGACATGGCTGGGAACAAAAGGTGACAGGAGAACTCGCCACATCTGCACTCCTGCTCGTACACAGGTCAGCAGAAATCTTTCCTAACTGGACATTTGTTGCAGATTTGCTGGGAGAAGTGTAAAATAACTTTGTTTGAGTGCTGGCTTTGCTTTGTGCCTTGTGTTCTGCTAGTTGCAGAGCTTGTATCTGGCTGGGTTTCACTTAGATTTTTGTACTTTGTTTTCCAGATTTACTTTTTAACTGTTCTTTAGGCTCTAAAGCTGTTGTTAAATATCTCCAGTTTGATGCAGTTTAAAGACTTAAGTACACAGGGGCGGGTTTGCTTTGTTAGTTAAGGCTGCTAAAGCTGGGTCTTTGCTGCTCGTGGACAAAGCTTTTTCCTTTTTTGCAAAATGCTCCATGAGCAACACATGTATTTGTGCTATTAGTCACGGGCTTTTTTGTTGTTGTTGTTTTCTCCTCAAAGTGAGCTTCTTACAAAAACAATTATTTTTAATGCCACTTCTGGCCTTTTGACTGGGAATTTAAAGTTTTACCTCACAGGCTGGAGCGAAAGTTAGGTTTGTTTTTGTTAATGTAAGTCAAGGAGTAGCAATGATTCACTGTGACAGGCTGAATGTGAGCCATATGAACAGAGCTGCACAGGCATAAAGGAGGATTGTGCTGCAAAATATCTCCAAGTAATTTAGATTTTGACACACTTACCACTTCTCAAGTTGCATTTCCCCCTCTCTTCACACTCCTGCCCTTCCCCCACCATCCAGGATCTGATGTGATGGAAAAATATAGGCATTGTCTCTGGGATTAGGAATGGCTGGGCTAAAAGTGCTTTGCTTCTGAGGATTTTATTATAGCAGTATGAGAGCTTCCCAAAGAGCTGGTAATGATTATGTACGCTTACATACAGGGTCTTAAATGACGACTTTCTGGGCTGAAATAATTGAGTTTTGAGATGATCATTCCTATTCCTGGGAGCGTGCAAGTGTCGTGTGCTGGTTTGTGTCACTGAGATGGCTCGGGCTGCATTCTTGCTCCAAGGAGTGTGAGTTGCATGGATTTTCTGGAGCCCAGCTCCCACAGCTGTGGGTGACAGGGGCTGCCTGGCCCCAGGAAACCCCAGGAATTGGGCATGGGGCCACTGTGTCCCACTCTGGGGGCAGCATTCTACAGAGCCATTTTTTTCCAATTAAACACGACTGATTTCTTTTGTGTGTGTGTGTTTTGGGTCTTTTGATGTAATTCTCTTTTTTCCCCCCTCTTTTTTCTGTGGTTTTCTTGTATGAATGGCAAATGAAGGCTGTTTTAGTGTTGGCTCAGATGATACATACTCATAGCAGGACTTTATGGCCAGCCTTTTTATTGATTAAATGTCGTAGCATTGGGGTGTAGAAAGGAATGGCAAATGGCAGTTCATTTCTGGCTGGGGTTTCTTACCAGTAAGTGAAAGGCAGAGTGTGGAGCTGTGTGTGAGCGTACTAAATGTAATATCTATAAAATAAGACAGATTTTAATGGCTCTTAAACTGGAAGATTGAATTCTGTTCTCTTAGGAAGTGTATCCTGCAAAAACAACAGACAAACGCTAGGGGAAAGGAGAACAGAATTTGGTGTTGCAGTGAATTTGTTATAACCCAGTGGCCCACTCCCAGTCTCTCTCTCCCTGAAGTTATTATACAGGATCCTGCTGGAAGTGGGGATTAAGCCAGACGTTAAGGTCACATTGTGACCCACTTTTGCTGTTTAACGTCGAATGTGAAGTTTTAAAAGCAAACCAAAAATAATACACTGGATACTATTTTAAAGGCAAAACCCCAGCAAAATGTCTGTCATCAGGTTCCAAACGATGCCTTGCTTCACTTTAACGATGAGCCATCCATGATATGGTCTTAATTTATGGAATGTTAAAGAGTTTCTGGCGTTACTGTGCCCCTGCAGGAAGAACAGATGGTACTTTTGAATGAGTTTTGCTATGGGATAAAATGTTCCAGGTCTTCAACAGATCATATCCATCTGTAAGAAGGGAATAGCATTTGTGTAAAGTAAACAAGATAAAGTCAAGCAACTCGAAATCTCCTACTGAAGGAAAAACAGTGCCTGTGGGCTGAGGTGGTACTACAGATTGGAAGGTAATGTGGACAGGTACTGCTTCATATTATTTTAAAGGTGAACACTTATCTTGGTGAAACATCCCAAATGGGAAATCTCCTTTATCAGGCCTTGGGAGGCAGTGGTCAGGGTGTGATGTGGTCAGTGTATACTGACAGGAGCCTGTGTATAACAAGAGCACATTATTTTTATACCTTGTTTGATCTGTAGAGCTTTCGCACTCTGAGAAGAGCATGGAAACAATGAAAATCCAGATCCTGACAGTCCCTGTCATGCTCATGTATCATGTGGCCAGCCCCACATTACTGAGAGGAACATCCCCATTGGGATGCACTCCTTGGACCCTTCATAGAAGTTTATCTTGTAGGTGAAACAGAGGATTGGCAGAATTGTGGGATGTTGCACGACTTTTCTCCATTCCTCTGGATGACCAGGAGCTGCTGGAATCCATAATTTTTTTCAGGGCTCTGCTTGGATTCTTCCAGTTCACCTCCAAGGGAATAACTTCTTTCTCCTCCCTGGCCTCTGCACTGTTGTGGTCCACATTTGGTGAAGGAATATCCCCTTCAGTTTATTTGTGTTTCTTACAATTCTGTAAATTTTGTTCATAATTGCCTGTAGACTTCTCCTTTGCAAAGTGAAAAATCACAGGCTCTGCAGCTTTATCTACCCAAAAATAAGGTATTTAATCATGTAAAGTCTCTATATGGGGCATAGTTGTGGACTTCAAATCACTAGAAGTGTCCAAGGCCAGGCTGGACAGGGCTTGGAGCAACCTGGGGTAGTGGAAGGTGGAACTGGATTATCTTTAAGGTCCTGTCCAGCCCAAACCAGCCTGGAATTCTGTTGTAAAGCTCATAGCAAAGGGATAATCCATCCATTCCAAACAGTTTATAGAGGATATTAATTGCCTTCTGAAGTTTTACCCACCCCTCCACTGATTGTAGAGAACCTCATCAGCGAGGTGACTTCCAGAAAACTGATGTTAAATTGCACCAGTGATCTTCTGAGAATTTAAAGTCACCGACCTCTTTCTCCTGTTCTTGTTCCTTGGATACCCAAGATCATGATATCGGCCACTTGCTTTCAGAATTGAGCCTACAAAATCGATGTACAGTTTATTACTGAAATCCAGTGCCAGCCTGCAGCTCAGGCAGCTGGGTGTGCACGTCTGACTGGGCTGCCAGAGCGTTTCCATCAGGGTGGGGTGAGACAGGGTCGTGCCACAGGAAGGCTCTCTGCAGGTGCCTCTCACTGCCGGGTGGCTGCACCTCAGCCCAGCCTTGGAAAGCAGGGGAGTCTGGAGAGCTGAAATACCTCCCATTGCATCTCCTCTGCTTTCCTTGGTGGGGGTTTTATCCTTCTTTTATAGTTTTAAATACTGAATATTCTGTACACTTGGGAGACTTTATTTCATCTCTTCTTATGTTAGTAACTTTTCCATTTTTCTTCTCAGTCATGTGCTGGACTGTGCAGAACTAATGTGAAAGGAGGGACTAGAACCTTATTCTTCTTCTTTTGTACTAATTATTTTTTTCCCCTTGTACTAATTATTTACTTCCCCTTGTATTAATTATCTTTATAGTTGTAGGATTTCCTCAGCTGGAAAAATAAAATAATTTCCTTCCCTTCCAGAAGATCATTGACATAAATACGTATTTTAGTGTGCCAAGACCAAAAAAATTGTTCATACTAGTCAATACCACTTTAGGTGGAGTATTGTTTGCTGTGATGAAAATCAGGTTGAATTTTCTGTTTGGTCAGTGTGTTCAACAAAACCAAGATGACATTAAAGGAAAAAAAGTGTTCTTGTTTAAATTATGTGCGTGACTATAAGGTAGCATATATGATTATTCAGTCAGCCTTTTTTGTTAATACACTATCATCTGGTTTGCTGGGATTCCTATTTTGAATGTTCCACCTGTAGTTGCAAGTGATCGTGGGTTTACTTGTATTGGGTGATGATCAGTAACTTAAAATATTCTAGAGTCTGGGTTGCACATCTACCCAGCAAATCATACTAGCTTCCTGTGGTATTAGAAAATGTAATGTGTAATTTAAAAAATAAACAAGAGTTGCTTTTCTCATCTCATTCTGGTTTGTAGATTGAATATGGTTCAGAACCACAAACTGTTCTGAACACAAGAAGTGCACACATGCATCTGAGGGCAGAAGCTGTCTCAGTGCATTTGGACACTCAGCAAACTATCACTGAGTATGCCAGCTTGGGGTTCTTCCTGCAGAAGCAGGAAAGACCTGTGCTCCTATCTCCAGGAAATTATTCTGCAAATTAAGGTTACCCCCTGGACAACTGGGATCTGTTCCCTGTCAAAGGAAGGGAGTCAGGATACAGGATTCCACATCTGCTGCTGGCAAAAGTGAAGGATAAACCCGAGGTCAAAGATAGAGGCAGTGCACATGTGACTTCTGTTAGCTCCACCTGGAATTATTGTTGTCTCTGCATGATGGGCTCTGAGATGGAATAGAAGAGCAGGCTTCTTTCCTTTTCAGTTTGGTACCCACCAAACCAAATTAATTCCATTGTCTTTTATGGAAAGTTTGTGTAGGAACGCTTTGGATTGATGGATTGCATCTGCAGCTGCTGACTGATTAGCAGCAGCATGATAGATGCAACTTAATTTACAGGGATTTACTTTCATTCAGGAGGAAAAATTGAAGGGTTTTTTTTCAGCCCATTTTTTTTGTTTTAAAACTTTTCAAAGTGCTCAACAAATGGTAGGCTTTGATTTGTTTAATGCCTGTAGTAATTAACATTTCTATGAGAACATTTTAGCCAAGTATTCTAGTTTTTCCTCCATTAAAATAATAATTTTTTGCTTTAGCTGAGGAATTTAATTGCTATATATGATAACCCTGATGTGGGCTTTCTTAGTCACCATATGAGAGGAAACTGTTCCCAGGGAATGACCACAGTTGCTTTTTCTAGATTTTATTAATTTATAATTGGCAATATACCTTATGGTAGGTCCAGTCCATACTACATATATGTTCTTGTCTGCAGTCCATGGAGGTTGAGAAGGCATGTTCATGAATGCTGAAACAAGTCTGAGTTCCTGTTCTTCAGACCAACAAATACATGGGCAGATGCTCAACCAGATTCAGTAATTGGGCATTTTTCAATGCCCAACAGCTAGACTTTCACCATTAATCATGACAAAGTCAGGATGCAATTACAGAGAAATTATTTCCTACAAACTTGCTATATTGACATTGTGTTTTGACACTGATTTGGAAATAATTGGCAGGCTGAAGCAAACCCCTCTGAGTTACTCTGGAGAGTCTCAAATCTGATTCCTCAGTTCTGAGGCTGAAGTTCAGGCAGTGGAGGCAGCGCTGCTCCTCTGTGCAAAACTGCCTGGCAGTTCCCTTCAGCCTTCCCTGTATGAAAACTGTTGTTAATTATTTCCAAATTGCCACATGGCAGCGTACAGGGCAGGAAAGGCCACTTGCTAAGCTGTCAGTTAAATAGTAGGCTTTCTTTGGCCTAATTTGGATTTTAGATGGGGGTGGGGGAATTTTCAGTTTGAACTGTTTGGAAAGAGCTGCCTGAAATAGGTAGGCAGTGCTCAGATGTCCCAACTGAAGCATTTCCCAATGAAAGGTCTGTATTGCTCTCACTGCTTAGGGCAGCGAGTTCAAGGTGCATAATAGAAGACTGGATTATGAAAAAGAAATAAACCTCAAACTTAAATCTGCTGCTTACAGAGAGTTCTAAGTGGTATCAGAGCTTTTTCATGGAGGAAAGGAGAAATGAGGAGAGGGGATCACAGAGGAAGTGGGAATGACATCTCAGGTTTTGCATGCCACTGTCCCTGAGGCTGCAGCAGGTTCTTTACTTGGTGAGAGACACTGCAGCCCTGTAAAACTGTGGGAAGTGGGCCTGCGGCAGCCTGGAGGGAGATTAGAAAAAGGAAGCAGACAGAGAGAAATCTAATCCAGGATCTTGAAAGGATGTATTTGAGGGGCACAATTATGAGATTGTGCAGGGGTTGCAACTTCAGTTACTTTTGGTGGGAAATGGTAAATATCCAAATAATGGGGAACATCTTGGAAACCAGCGATTTGTTCCTTTCAGAGAGGGAAGAGAAGAGTGCAGCTCTTTAAACAAATGAGAGAAAATTCCTTCTTTCACTTATCAGAGCAGCGTCCAGTATTGACAGTGCTCACCTGAGCCCAGAGCCCGGAGTTATGCTGGCTGCTGGGAGCTGTGCTGCCCTGTCTCGAGGCTCTTCTCCACATGTGTGCGGCTGCTCAAGGTGCTGTGGAGCTCAGGGACCTGCCTGCTGCCAAAAGAGCTCTCCCTGTGCAAATTAGTTCATAACTTATGAGCTTTGACAAGTTTTCGTTGGCTGTGCCTTGGGAAACATTTTTGAATGGCTGTTGCTGAGTTTGCTTTAATCTTTTCCCAGATTTCTTTGGCTGGTGTGGAAATAGCTGGATTATTTAATTGTGTTTTTGAGGAGTATATACAGTCACCTGACACTTGGTGATGTAAAAAGAAGAGAAAAAAAGTGTATCAATAGCAAACAGGTTTATTTTCACTCCAGTGTGAGAGTTTGGCTCCTTCTGCAGCAGAGCTGTGACCCTGGCCCAGCTGCCAGGATTTGCTGAGCCTCCTGTGCATTGTGTGGAAAGGAACCCGGCTGTGGTCGGTTTGTCAGGCATGGATCCCGTGGTCGGTTTGTCAGGGTCCCTGTGGCAGAGCCCTGGTCCTTGCACAGCTCTTTGCTGAGTTCCCTGTGTCCCATGTGAGCCCATCCTCTCTGGCTCCTCAGCAGCTGCCGTGCTCCCACTGAGTCACTTTGGAGCTGCGACTCCCAATGACAGAATTTTACTCCTCTGGAATGCAAGCACCTGCCCTGTTGTTTTGGGCTGGGCTGGGCTGGGCTGAAGGGGAGCACTGACACAATAGCCCCAAGACATGATTCTCCCCTCCCTGGCCCTGTCATTCCCTTGGAAGAAGACTGCCTTTGCTCTCCAGGACTTGCAAAAGCCTTCAAATGCTGCATATTGTGGAAGAATAAGTCTCAGAGCTGCCTGGTAACTTCTGTCAATGCTTGCCTACTTCAGCTGAAATACCTCGGGTGATGCTTTTCCGTTAGTGCAGCGTGTGAGGTTCCTGTTGGGATGTGAGCGTGGAGAATGTCCTGGGAAGCTTCTGGAGCATCTCTGCCCACAGGTGCTTCTGCTGGGAAGAGGGTTCTTATAGGAGTTCTTCTGGGAGGCTGTATGAGTTTTGATCCCATCCTGCTTTCTTCTTGTTTGTCTCCTCTTGAGTTCAGTGTTGAATTAAGTAAAAATCCTCCAGACTCCCAAATGTCCATTTCTAAAAGCTTTTCCATTGAAAGGGGGTTAATGATAACTGATTTCTTAATGAAAACAAAGCTGAGGAAAACTGCCTGCAAAAGCTATGACTTCTGAACACGGGCTTGTTTAGCCAAGAATCAGAGTGTTGACAACTCTAGAGTGCTTTACTTTCAATAAAAAAAAGCAGCTCATTGGATTGGGACTTACTCTGAGGTTTATCCTACCCCTCTGATCCTTCTGCCCAACACAGCGGTTCAGCTCTGCTCAGATTCCATTAATTTGCAGGCAGAGATGATGAGCCCTGGACCTGAGTGTTGTGTAAGAGCAGTGATGGAAACACTTCTCCCTTTTCATTCATCCTCCCGGTGAATAGCCCTGCAGTTCCCTCTGTGAGGAGAGCAGCAATCCCTTCCAGCAGCAATCCCTTCCAGCGCCTGATGAGATCATAAGTTTCTGGACTGAGAGGGTGTGAAAGGAAGATCTAATCCATGGGCTGGTACAGCCCAGTCAGGAGTTACTGAGTTCAGGGGTTTTTTCTGGTTTTCATACAAGATTCAAATGCTCTCACAAGTTTCCATTTTCTTTTGCATTTAAAAGGGATTGTTTTTAAATTGTTATTTCCTTCCGTCCCCTCCCTTCTTCCTCCCTCAGTCTAAACTGTGACCGCAGGCAGTGAGGAGCTGCTGGCAGCTGCAGCAGCCTGGAGCTCTGGCTGGGGAGAGGTGTGAAAATGCTCAGGCTGGGGAAATACATTCCCCTTGCTCCTCGGGATGGGTGTGCACATGTGTTTCTGCCTGCTGCCGTGCTTTCTGCAGAGCTTTCACTGCTGTGAGAAGAGATTCAGCATCACCAAAAGGTTCACCAGCACAAGGGCTGTGTTTGGTCCCTGGTCATGTACAGCTTAAACCTACAGAGCCAATTTCAGCTGGCTGGCACTGAGAAACCAGGAGAATTGTTCATGGCAGCTCTGTGGGCTGATGAACTTGCACAGGGGATGAGTGCCAGCCCTGCACTGGCTTTCCCACAGGTTTTTTCTTTGTGTGTCTGCACCTTAGGTGTGGATTCATGGGCAGGCTCAGGGGCTGCCCCGCAGTTAGACCCAGCAGGGCATGTGCTCCCAGTACCCGGCAGGGATTGCACAGATGGCTGCCACCTTCTGCTCTTACATCAGCCTGGCATCTGACCCTGCTTACTTTCAAAGTAGAAGGTAAAGATCAAATCAGCATTTCTGTTACTGTCATCCTTGAAAATGGCAATTTAGTGAGGGACTGAGAGGTGGGACAGAGAAAAGAATTGTTCTGTCTAAACTTCTTCACAGAGATCTGCAACTGGTGAAATTGCAGGTCCTTCTTGAAGAGGGAAGTCAGTGCACTGGATTTATTCTCTTAACTGCTTTTTGTTTATAAATGGCTGCCTCCTTTTGTTCAGTGAACATTTGACAGAATGCTATTGCTCCTGTGGTATCTCTTCCACGTGTGCCCACCTTCTGCATTTCTCTGGAGCACCCTTCACACAGAGAGGTTATCTTTGTGTGAAATCTTTGAAGGAGAGTGCCTCCTGTCACCTCTGCTTACCTAGAAAAAGCTTTCTGGTTTCTGAAATGAAACCATCTGGAAAAAGAATCTCCCAATAAAATGCTCCTCTTAATTTAAAGAAGTTGCACGTTTAAAATGTCTAGATCTTCTGTGGGAACACGCTGGTTTCATCAACATTTTTGAGTAATACGACTGAACAATTTTAATCAAGTCAACATTCTTCCTTTTGGTTTTATGTTATGGCTTTGATTGAAGTAAATCACTCGGAGTATATTGTTTGCAAAAATGTCAAAATTTATAACTTCTTGGCCCCAAACCGAATTGAAATAAGCATCTTGAAATCTTGTTTTATTCCCCTGCCAGGAGACAGGAATATGATGTTTTTCAGCCAGGACTAGTTATAATTTTGATGGCTGCTGCTGTTAGCCCTGGATGTCCCATCACACAGATATATTGGGTTCATCTGCTTTCCTTTTCCATGAAAATGTGGGCCTGCAGTTCATGCTTGTTTGGACTCTTTTTGAAGCTGGCTTTCCATAATGTGCCTTTACTCTGCCTTTCCTAGGAATACTTTTTAAAGAAGGAATAGAGGCATAAGGAACTGCAGCAGTGTGACCATCTGCTGTTTACTGCTGGTTTACCTCACATGTTTATGTGGGTAGCATTTGAGGGACTCACTCTCAATCCAGAGCATTGCCTCTCTCTTGCATGGGCACTCCTGCTTCCTCAGGAGGTGTTATGAGCACAGGAATGTCAACAGCTTCTTTAATAATGGCCCAGTAAAACCCATTAAACCCAACAGGGCCAGTCCTTGAACCAAAGCAGAGCAGGATATACAGGATATGAAATTCCACAATGGACATGAATGGAATTCTCCTGGGACATGAAGCAGTGCATGAGGGCTGGCATGGGTGGCACATGGTTCCCTTGCTGTAGAGCTCTGTAAAGCTTTCAACGAAGCCTTTGAAAGACTTCTATTTTAGGTGTGCAGGGCTTAATTTGTCACTCAATGGAACAGAAAAGTCAGTGATGTTGGCAAGAATGGGTGAAGGACATTGGTGAGAGTACAAAGAACCAATACTCATTTTAGTGAAACCCTTGTGTATTGCCTCAGTTGTATAAAAGGACATTAAGGAAAGCATTAAAATAGTTAATGGAAACAAATTATTGCAATAACATCTGCTGGTATTAAACTCCCCTATCCTGCAGAGAGAGTGTATTTTTTTTACCCTTTTGGTTCAGACACCTTTATTTACAGCTCCAGCTTTTGATGTCATTCCCCAGTAATGAGCTCCTGTCTCCAGAGCATCGTTGCAGTGTTGGGGAAGGACAGGGATCCAGAGGTGAAGCACATCAGCTGCGGGGCTGGCAGGAGCACAGCTCTCTCTGTGCAGGGATGGGGGCTCGCTCAGTGGGCTCAGCAGCTGTGCTGCTGTGCTTCCCCCAAAGGTGGCTTTCTCTGTGCCTGAAGTAGAGACTGTTTCTTTGACATGTGAGTTTATGGGTTGGAGGGAGTGATGGGTGTGGGAAACAGATGGAGAGAGCACAGGGAAACGCAGCGGTTTAAAGGAATTAAAAGATACTTTTTGTGGGAGTCATTGCACCAGAAACAAGGAGCCTCTGAGGAAGGAAAGTGAGCCTGAGGAAAGAGAAGGTTGTGTTGTCATTCATGGAGGAGAAGTGCTTGTAAGGATTTCAGTCTTATCAGTTAAGCTTGAAAACCCAAATGCTGAGGGATGTGGAAATGGTGCGAAGAGGAAGGCACAGGGGGACTGAGCAGGGCATGGAACAGAAAGTGTGAGAGGCAGGGAGCAATGACAGGGCTTGCCATGAGCTCTCTGGGCTCTCCGTGGGTGAGAGGCAAGGGAGCAAGGATGGGAACAGAGGGAGGACTGGTGGTGACCCAGACAAGCAAACAAACCCTTGGACAGAAATGGATGTGGGTGAGGGGGGCAGCAGGTGAGCACAGGAGGGCAGCTGCTTTCACCAAAGCAGGGCTGTCCTGTGATAAACACTCAGCTGTCCTTGAACACTCTCTCTGTGAGTGATGACTGCTTTCTGCCTCTTGCTTCAGCACAGGGATCACTGGGATTTCTTTTGGTAGTTTGAGTGTGTGCCTGAGGAGTTTTGGGAACCCTTTACCTGCAGCTGTGCCCCAGCAGGGCAGCACAGGCTGGCTGGGCTGGGGGATGTTCACACCAGCTCATCCCTTACCTGTCCCACAGGTGGTGCCTGGCCCTGCCCTGGTGCCGAGAGGCTGCCATTCCTGTGCCTCTGACACCCAAATGGCCCGTGCTGGGGCTCTCTGGGGAGCCTGATGTGGAAAAGGGAATATGGCCAGGGCAGAGCTGAGCTCAGCTGCCTCCCCATGGGGGTTTGCCCAAGGGACACACATGCACTGAGGCATCAAAGCCAGGAGGTGCCATGGGAGGGGATGTGACAAAATCCTGCTGTGAGCCCCTTACAGAAGTTATCTGTAGTTATTCTCCCATTCATTATTTCCCAGCTAAAGCAATGTAACAATTACAAATTTGGATTACCTGGAAAAGCTGCGGAAAGCAGCATAAATTATTAATTCCCAGGCTGCATTCTGAAGAATTAATTTCTGCATCATATATTGAAAATTCTCCTTCATGAGAAATAGCTTGGTTTTGAGAGCAGTGAGATTCTGAAAAAGTGAGATTCTTCCAAGCCATTTTTGTATTTTTTGACAATTTTATTTTTCCTTGAATCACTCTCCTTCAGCACACTCAGCTCATATACTCAAATTAGTAGTAAGAAGCCTACATTTGTAAGAATTCTGTCTCTGTATAAGGTACTGAAGTAATTTGGATTTCAGGGCAGAACTGTGGAAATTCTTAGCAGGGTTTGTCCATATCTTATCAGAACAGGCACGCTTTTCCCACAGCCTGGCCTCTTGCCAGAGGGACTGAGCAGACTTGTTGGAAGCCCCCTTTGAATGGGAGAAGTAATCTTTCTGAATGGATTTTCTGGCACAACTCCTATTGCGTGTGTGGTTCATTGTTCTTGGTGATGTGGCTGTATTTTACCCCCTAGTTGAATGTTTTAGGGTTGTTGTTTTTTTGATGACGGGAGGAGTCCTGGGAAAATAATCAGATTGCTGGTTCTATAAAATTCTGTAGGCAAGTTGTTTTTCTGTTGCAAGTCCTTTTCCATGTTAATTGTGTAGCTTTGTGAGCATAATTTTGATATAAAGAACAGCTGATTAACCCTTGAACTTTTTGATGCTCAAAGGGCTTAGTAATTAAAAAGCAAACCATTTTCTTTTCTTCAAAGCATTTTAAGAAAGTGTTATTATGCCAGTTCATGTATGTATAGATGATAGTAATTCACTAAAAAGTACTACTGGTGTTGTCAAAACTAAAAGAAGTGGTTGCCACATCCTCAGTTGTTGTAAATGTCCTCCATTGAAGTTGGAGTTGATCCTGCTGTGGAGCTGTGCCAACCTCTGTGAGCGGAGGATCCGGCCCTTGATATGTATGACAGGATAGTTAATATGATGTGTAACCACAAAGTAACCGCAACACACAAAGAAGTTCTATTTTAGCCCTGCTGGAGCAAAGAAGTAACTGTTAATGCTGAAGACTGAAGTGCAAGAGATTGCTCAGTGGGGGAAGGAGGCAGAAAGACATCCAGATTGTGAGTTACCATGTGTACAGACAAATTCTCACGTCCCAAGGCTAAGCTTTGTCTACAAAAATTCCTTAAGATTTGAGTCTTTGTAATTAAAACATAAAGAATAATTATCTTAAGCTCCTATCTGCTGAGGCAGAACTGTGTATTTACTCATTCTCTGCCAAAAAATCTTTTTAACTGGAAAGATTAACAAAAAGGCATTGAAGTATCAAGAAGGGCCTTCTTTTTATTGAAATATATATGTTTTGTCAACAGATTCAAAACAGAACAGTCACAACCCTTTTTTCTTCCTTTCTTTTTCAAAATAGGGGTGGGGGAAGCATCCAACTCCAAACTTAGTGCCTCTAATGCTTGGAAGACATTATGATTAATTTTTGTCCTTAGGTTTCCAGATGCTGGATTTCGTCCCAGCTTTTAAAGACCTCTAATGCTTAACAGGATATGTGCTGAGTGTAGTCTTTAACAGAGTTTTCTTTCATAACTCCAGGATCTATGAGGAAAGGTAACTCAGGAAACCGCTGCAGATTCAGAGCTGAACCCCCAGCCTCCCAGGAGAGCAGCCAAGGCTGAGCGTGCGAGGTTGGACCGGAGCCGGGTTCCTTTGGGAAGACGATGGCCAGGGCCCGGAGCTGGCAGCAGAGCCCTTGGAATGCCCTGCTCCTGGTGCTGCTGTGCACGGGCAGCTGCCAGGCACAGAGGGACTGCACGGGCGCCGAGTGCCAGGCCCTGGAGAACTGCATCGAGGACGTGCTGGAGCCCGGCGAGTGCTGCGCCACGTGCCTGCAGCACGGCTGCACCTGCGAGGGCTACCAGTACTACGACTGCGTCAACGTGGGCTTCGTCAACGGCAAGGTGCCCGAGGGACAGTCCTACTTTGTGGACTTCGGCAGCACCGAGTGCTCATGCCCCAAGGGAGGGGGCAAGATCAGCTGCCAGTTCATGCTGTGCCCGGAGCTGCCCCCGAACTGCATCGACGCGGTGGTGCCAGCAGATGGGTGTCCCCAGTGTGGCCGCATCGGCTGCCTGCACGAGGGACAGAAGTACGTGGCGGGGCACACCTTCCACATGCCTCCCTGCAAGGTTTGCCACTGCCCCAACGCCGGTGGGGAGCTGATGTGCTACCAGCTGCCAGACTGTGACACGTTCTCCTTGAACACGGCCAGCCCAGGGGACGCTGAGGACGGTGAGGCTGAGAGACACTACGACGATCCCTACAGCTACGACCAGGAGGCCTCTGAGGGAGACAACACCCAGGTGGAGTCTCCAAAGAAGTACAGGAGTTACTCATCCCACCTGGAGCATGAGAGCCTCAGCCAGGAGCAGGGTGAGGACTATGACTACCTGGCGGCCAGTGTGGCTCCCTCGGTGCTGGCCACAGCTGACCCCCACACCGAGGGCACGGTGACACCCAGGGGACCCGCCGAGGCCCGCAGTGCCACAGAGCGCGGCGAGCGCCGGAGGCTGCCCCGCACCACGGCACCCTCCCTCCAGCAGGTGACACACAAGGAGGCACCAGCCACCACCAGGGCTCCTCCACAGCACACCACGGCCACCACTGAGACACCCCAGCGCCTGGAGGAGTTGGAGGGGAGGCCAAAAGGGAGCAAAGAGAGGCATGAGCAAGAAAGAGCCCCCCACTCTAAAATAAAAAAGCATGCCAGGAAGGAAGAGCCAGAGAATAGCCTGTATCAGGGCTTTAAAGAGGTGAACTTTACAGAGCCGAGCTCAGCAAGATCATCCCATGAAAGCCGTGAGGTGAATGGTTTCCCCAAGGTGAAGTTCAGTGCAACAACCTCTCCTCCTGTTGCTCTAAAGGAAGACCGTAGCCAGTCCTCCCCAAAGCAGTCACAGACACTGTATCGTTACCATCCTGAGGAGGACGGGGACCCCAACTCCATCCACGCTAACCCCAGGCTGCCGGAAGGTAAGAACTGCTCCAGTGTGAGTGTCTAGAGAACTCTTATTCATGATAACATTGGTGCTCATCATCTGCTGTGTTGTTCTTACTGCTGCACGTGACCTTGAAATCAATCAAACCACCACCAACCTTCTTCCATCCCTTCAGGAGGTGGTTTGTGCATTGTTTCACAGAACAGGTACCATTTCACTGTTGCACACCTTGCTTTGATTTCACGGACAGTGATTGGGGTTTTCTGGTTTTCTCATTTCAGATGATGATTCATTAAACTCTGGCATTTTTTTCAATTACTTGCTTTTAACTTCTGTTGTGATGTTAAGGAAACATCTTCCTCTACACTGAAGGATTTAATTAGTTATCTCCAGTTATCAGCTCAGTGTAATCACATTTGTAGCTTTTGTCTTCTTGTGGGAAGGAAGTGAAACAGTTGTGCTTTCACTTTCTAAATAAAAATATTTAGAGCACTTGTAATATTTATCTCATGGTTGAAAGCCTTTCTAAGCTCATTAGTTCAAGAACTTGAGAGATACACTCAAATACCCCTGAGGTCTAATAGGCAGAGAAAGGGCTCTCTCTTGCTTCATGTATTTTTGGGGCTGGAAATTTAGGATGTTTATGATCAGCTGTGGCAAGTGTACGTATTTCCTCCCTGCCTCTGGATTCCTCTTGACATCTGCAGGGAATGTTGACTATATGCTTTATGCAATACTCATTACTGTAATGAATGCAAACTTCATCGCTGCAAATTAGCACATATACAGCTCATATTTCCAATTCATTTTTCCTCAAATCAAGAGCAGTACCTCCTCTTTCAAGATGTGGCTCAGAACGTTCTCACGAGACTCAGCTGGAGGATGCTTGCAGAGAATGCTGCTGAGTCCCTAGGCAGTGGTATTTCTCCTGGGCTGTGTAGGTAGCCCTTAAGTCTTGAGCTGTCCAGTTCATCTCCTGGAGAATTTAAGGCAGATGGGAGGAGGAGAGCAGATTTGGAGCTCAGACTCTATATTCCAACACAAGCAGCACCTCGTGGCTGTTCAAACAGAAGGTGTGCTGGGTCTGTGGATAGAGATGGCAGCTTTTTCCTTTTCCTTTAACATCCCTTTAATTTGCTCCAGCCTACCTCAAAATCTGAGTCGTGCACCAAGGCTGTGTATGATACATGGGCCTGAGTTAGGACTGACACACAATAACCTGTTTCCTGATGTAACTTTAAAGAAGATTTTTTTTTTTAAAGTAAATTGCCTTTTCTTTTTCTTTCAAAAAAGGAAAAATGGGTGGAGCACCCTGAAATTTTCCATCAGAGTGTTTAAGAAAGTCTGTTGGGGTGAAAGTGTTCAGCAGCAGAACTAAGTACTGGATTTTACAGTCTGCTTGGGTGATTTGCAGTCTCTGATTCCCAGGAACTGCTTGGCTGAGACGGGTCTTGTTGGAGGCTGGATTAGGTCGAGGTGCCTGGAGCAAGATGTGATGGATGGCATGTCAGGCATGAATTGTTCAGCTGACAGAAGCAGGCTTGGGAATCACTGGGTGCCGTTTTCCCCTTAGCTGAGATTTCCTTTAAATACTGCAGAGGTAGAAATGAAAAATAAATGTCCTGTGGGACCATGGAACTCTCTGTCTGGCTGTAGAGGCTGCAGGTCTGAGGCTGCTGCCTCCCTGCCCCACGGAGCTGCTGCATGTTTTGGGAGCCAGCACTGGTGCCACCACACCATGTGGTGTGTCGCTGACAGGTGGGACCTGGCCAGGCAGCCCCTGATCTGCCCCACCATTCCCATCAGGAATATTGTGGAAGATCTGTATGGAGCTACAGCACCCTCTCCAAAAACGAGGGATCTCTCTTGCCATGACCAGTGCTCATGCCTAGGGACAGCAGTGTTTCCACTCGTTCTGCTGTTTTAATTGACAGTGCTTGTGATTCATGGGAGTAGCTCCATATGTTTCAAGTAATAAAACACATACATCTTGTGTCTTCAGTGGCTCCTGAGCCAGTGGTGGAGGGGGAGTGGAGATACTAGTCAGACTTGAAAGAAAAATTAATCTTGCCTACAGATACAGAATGAAAACATAAATTTTGTGCATGTATTTCCAACTATAAAATGACAAAATCGACCAGAATTGCCGAATAACTTCTCCCTTCAGGAATCATCAGCATGATGTAAACTACATCAGTCCCCTGATTTTCAGAGCCTGTGGGGCTGTTGTGCTGTTCCCTAATGTGGCTGCAGCCACTCTGGCAGTATGCCAGGTTTTCTTCGACCAGCTCTCAGCAGAGTGCTCTGGGGTACATTTCTGTGACTCTGTGGCCATTCTAGATTTATTTTTATGTTTTGTGTACTGTTTCTTTTCCCCAGAGTTTAGAAAAGCTTAGAGAACTATGGGAGCTTCCAGAGAGGCTTTCAGCCCAAGTTAGGTGGCTGTTGCATTTGTTCCTCCTGTTGAGCTGTATCCTAGCCCCAGAACTCTGCTGTGGTTGGATCCTAATGCCTTTGGTTAAAAACTTGGCTTTATTACTTGTATTTTACATAACTTGCTTTGGTTTTATATGTAGCTGAGTTTTCATCTCCCAAATCTTTGCTGGTTCATAAGTAATCTAATGGTGGAAACAAATGGAACGCTTTGGTGCTCAGGAAAGGTTAATTTTGTAGTTTGGTTTTCTTTCTTCTTTTTAGCTCTGTTTTTCATCTGTAGTATTGCCCTGTGTTCACATCAGCTACTCTGTTCCTAAAGGAGCTGTGAGTGTACAGCAAAGGTAATTACTCAGCTGACAAAGTGTAAATTAAGTGCTTTCACCATGGGAAGGGATGAGATTAATGAAACCTGGTCTCTTTATACAGTTTGCCTTCAGATATTGATATTACCCTGTCACTTATTGCAAGAGCAGCAAATGGGGGCATTTTAATTTCTGTACTGCCTATTTCCTCAATCTAAAAATGCCCTGATCAGGGCAGGGCTGACGAAAACATATTTCAAGAACTTAGTGTCAAATTCTCTTATGATTTTCCCACTTTCTTTCATTTCCCCATGTTCTGGCATTAGAGTGCTATTCTTTGGATAAATATTAACCCAGCTAGCAAGCAGCCTCACTGCGAATGTTCTATGATTTGCATTGGTTTTGCAGGCTCAGCAGCAGTTTGGGTCTAGCTGGACCTGTCATGTTTCAGAGTGGAGGTATTTTTCCAGTTAAACGCCTCCATGACAGGTGGTTTTTTTGTTTTGTTTTGTTTTTTAATCGTGGTGGTTTTTAGAGATAAAGATGATTTGTTTTCAAGCTTTTAGAGATAAAGATGATTTGTTTTCAAGCTGAAGTGAATTGTGCCAATTTGTGAGCTGAGATCAGTGGATATGAGAGTGGCACTTATTGCAGGTGAATCCTGACCAGGCAGGAGCTACTGGGAGGCTTGTGTGAAACTTCTGAGGATGTAGCTAAGATGTCAACCAACCCATCTGGTGTATGTTTAGTGATTCTGAAAGTCCTGGAGAAAGATGACCTTGAATTTCCAAATGGGGATAAACAGATCCACGTGCAGGTCCACGAGTTGGACTTGATGATCCTTTTGGTCTCTCCAACCTGGATATTCAATGATTCTGTGAAAGCAGACCTGCAGTGAGGGTTTGGAAGCATTCGCTGAGCATACTCATCCTTTGTCCCTATTACTGTCACCATAAAAAGCACTGGAGGTGGGAGAATGCTTGCATGGTCCTTCAGAAACAAACTCTGTTTGCAATTGTTTTGTTTTTTTTGCTATCAGGTGAAGTGTTGTCTCATTTTTACTTGAATTACCTCAGGCTTAATCCTGTGTTCTCTACTTTATCCCAGTCCTTTCTGTAACAGGAAGAAATCAGCTTTGAACCCTCAAAATAGGATATCTGAGGAATAAAAATAAACGTCAGGAGACTGGTGTGTGAGGAGAAAAAGCCTCTGGGCCAGCAAGTGTGAATCAGCATGAATTATAGCCCCGGGTGACAGTGTTCAGTGTCTTTCCTTGGTAGTTGGAGTTCTGTGGTAGCACAAATGGGAATAAGGCAGTCTGATATACCTGCAGAAAGAGGAAGACTGAAATACTGTAAAATTAAAAAGCGTCTATCTGTTCTGCCAGAAATGGTCTTTGTACTTTATTAGGCAGCCAGATGCTAGTTTAGGAGGAAAAAAGGAAATAATTCAACTATTTCTATTAATGAAAACATCCCATGTGTGATATGTGGTGGGCTGATTCCCTCATGGCTGCTACTGCACAGCCTTCCCTGCACCTATTCCCTTGTCACTTCAGGCATGGATTTGTGAGCAGAGGGTGCAAGGAAAACCCAAACCTGCCCAAATGACACAGAGGAGTGCATTCAGAGTAATTGTTTGCAGACTCTGAAATAAACAGTAGCCAGAGTATCCAATCTGGCAGCACAGACGGCCAGATGTGACCTGGCTCTCTCTTTCCTCAGCTTTCAGTGGGTGCAGCATTAGGTCTTTATCCAATGCTTGGAGCAGTCCCAGGTGAGGAATGGGAGCAGGCACACAGGCAGCAGCTGAATTCCCAGCATCCAGACCTGTCCTAGCCAGGGGCGTGCTTTTGGGGTCAGTGCCGCTCCTCTGGGATTTGTGTCTGGGTGATGTCTCTGGACATGTTGCTGCATGGCTGCTGCTTGCCTGGCTCTGTTTTGGGAGCTGCTCTGGGTCAGATCCTGCTGTTGCTTTTCCAGCTGGCTGGGCTTCAGGGCACCTCTCAGAGCTGCAGGCTCTGCATTGGGAATGTTATTCTTTGTGAGAATTCCCCCGTAGAGCCCAAACCCTCCTCACCACCCTGCTTCTCCCATTCCTCACGTGCATCTTCCTTCTAAAACAGATATTAACCACAGGTCATGAGCTCCTGGCTACCAATACTTTTGTGTCAGGCTTTTTTGGGCTGTATTGCTCCTTATCTTAGAGAGTATTTTAAGCCATAGCTGTATATTGAACTACTGGTCTTTAGTTAGAGAATATAGTTTATATGATCCTTTTTAAAGCTGCAAAGATCTGTGCAGAGGTGCAGGCACAAGCCTGGTATGCAGAACGCCAAGACTGGGTGCCATGCTTTGCTAAAAGCTGTGTAGCCTATCATAGTCAGATGGCTGCCGACTTTTAAGAGCCTAAATAATTTAAGAAATGCTCAGATCTTGAGTTCTTTTCTTTTCAAACCCCAGTACCTTACAGAGATGTGTAAGAAGGTGGCTCTCCATCTTCCTGTGTTACTCACAGAATTAAGATAACAGCTGCTGCCTTCAGTTTGAATCACTGGGGACCAGGACAACCATGTGCAGTCTGTAAGGTGGGACAAGTGTGTGTTCCTGCAGCTCCTGCCAGTCTTGCCTCCATTAAATACCCTCTGAAGAGCACAGTTCTTGTTCCACACACAGCTCTAGTGTGATGCTGAGGTGCAGCCAGACTTCCCTCTGCTGACAGTGCATTATACCCTGGGCTGCTCATGCTGCAGGAAACAGAGAATTACTCACACAAATGGCTGGGAGTGTTCTGTATGAGGAAATAAATCCATTGTGTTCAGTGCTGGCACCAAGGCAATGTACAGAGGATGGCTGGAAGTGAAACAGGATGGAGCATTCCCACCTGGCTGGGGCATCCAGAGGAGACCCATCCTCCCTGCAGCACAAACCTAGGGGCAGTGCCTGCATGGGACAGGCTTTCTACAGGGACACTGAACTCAGGGAGGTTTTCAGATATCCTTGACTTCAGGCATTTTAGTTACTAAGATAGTTCAAATCTCAAATTGTTGCCATAAAACAGCTGGAGTAGGGCACCCAACCTAGGATGGCATCAAAATACCTTTGAAAACCCATCTCATGTACCTGTTCTGTAGAGGTAAAAATCATTATTTATGTGAAGTCAGTTCCATCCATGGTTTGCAACAAGAACATTGAATCTCAGTTCTGAAATTCAAACATGCTGCAGACAAAGTATGAAAATAAGATGGGAGTTTTCTTGTATAAATTAATTACCCACTTGAACAGACTAGGCTGTTGGGCTCACCAGGTTTCTCAAGGGGACTCCATTTGCTGGTTATTTATAGTAAGTATTCGAGAGTATATTTTTTTTGTATGCATGATTGATACTCCTTCAGAAAACAGAATTTAAATGAGACTTCTTTGCAGTAATGTGTCTGTTATTCTAACTGATCACCAAGGAATTAAAACCGATTCTGACTGTAGCTCCTTGTTAGAGAAAGGGAAGTATAAGTACTAATTCCTGATCCAGATTTTGTGAGTCAATAACCTTTTGAACAGTTTCGAATATGTAGGCCAAATAAATGTAGCTTTCTAGCATATGCTTACTCATGAAAGGATTTGTAATTTCATTACCCTGGGCCTCACAGCGAGCAATCTCTTACCTCTCAGGAATTCTTAAGTAACACGCCAGCAAGTAATTGGAATTTTATAAAGATCCCCTTATGTATGAGCAGGTTTTATGTTTTCTTGACTGCTCCCAGTGTGTCTGTCCTGTGCCTGAGATGACTAGTTCCTTTCCAAAGCCACCAGAAAGCCCTAAATTGCCATCCCAAAGCACCAGGGGTGTTTACACTAAGCCAAAGGCCGGGAGAGGGGCAGGAGAAAGAAGTATTTGTGCTGTATTTAGAGCCCGCAAACCTCCTCTGCACATTTTCCCCTTCCTTGCCTTTGCCTGGGGCCAGGGAGCTGCAGAGCCCCCCGGTAGCCACCTGCCTTGCTCCACCTCTACCTGTGGGTGTGTGGGACATACCAAGCACCCTGCAGGTTTGTAAGCAGCAGCATTCCAGAGTCACTCTGTCTGCAGCTGGTCACTGCCTGCTGGAATTGCTGGTTTCCCTCCATCCTGGGATGCTCTGGTGATGATGGAGTGGCTGATGGAGTGGCTGTGAGATGGTGGCAGTGGCTCAGGTGGGTGCAGTGGGGTGGGAAGGGAGGCTGGGCAGCCAGGGTGGGCAGGAGGCTCATGCTGGGGCTGCCCTGCCTGCCCTGTCCAGCCTGGCCACACTGCTGCACTTCTGGCTGCAGCTTCTCCAACCCTTCCTACACCAGAAATGGAGCCATTCATACAAACTCCCAGAGCAATAGTTCCTTCCCCTTGGTGTCTGAGTGCTGCTTGCTTTTGTGGTGCTGTTGTGAACCACAGGGAGGCCAATTGTGTTCAGAAGGGCTCAGAGTTGTTTGACCATAGTTTTGAATTACCAAGTACTAAAATAAATGTTTATGGCTTCAACAGCTCTGGGTTTAAAACCTTTAACAGTATAAAGAGTTGCCTGAAAGGGGAGGATTTGCATCAGTAACTTTTAAAAGGTGTTGTAAAAGTTGATGCTCTTGTGAGCCGTTCCTGTGTGTAAGCTATACATCTTAAAAACAATGAAAATCATCAGATGAGATCTCATAGCCTTAGTGCTGCCATGCACAGGACAAGTGAGTGCCTGCAGCAGCAGTGAGCTGTACTGCCCAAGGAATAGCTGTGTGTTAGTCCCTGCCACCAAGGGTGCAATTGGTTATTATCTGAATTGGACACATGAGGATGGCTCAGGGGTAAGGAAGGTGAATGCTTAGGATGAGCTTTATTTTGTATGAGGTCACTGTGTAGAAATGTTATTTCTAGAAGCTTGGAGGGGGCTGGGGGGGTGCTGCTGCCCAGCGTGGGGACTTGGTGTGGAGACCCTGCAGCCTGGTGTTGGGCACCAGACATTGGGGACCAGTACAGGAACTCTTCTGAGAGAGCTGCAGGAAAGAAATGCAGGCAGACATGTGTAAAGGGAAGTCAACAGGTTACCAAAATCCAAATCAACTGAAAAGCAAGTGTGTGCTCAGTACAGAATCACCAGTGAGCGCTGTAAAAAGGGGCAGAGTACCGGATGGGGAAAAGGGAATTTTCCATGGGTGTCTTACATGGTCCAGAAAATTTTCAGCCAATTTGATGCAATATATTCTGGTCTTGGAATGGCACTGAGATGCTTTTTGTGTAATAATCTCCGTAGCACTGTGTGAGAGCTCCAGTCTGGCACTGATCTGTAATAGCACTCACCTCCTCCTTACATTCTCTGTGAGCAGCAGCATCAGCTGTGTTTGGAGCAGGGGAGCTGGGGTTTGACTGGAGCTGGCTCCTAGGCAGGGAAAAAGCATTGAGAAGAAGAGGAATGAGCTCTTGCAACAAGAACATCTGGCTGTACCTCAGTTTCCTTCTCTTCTCACCTCTCACTATTTTATGTTAATTTCAGTCTGAGTCTTCAAAAACATTGTACATGCTACTTGCTGGAGCCATTTTCTGAGCAATTTTCAAGTTCAGTTGATTAATATTAGAGAGTTATACATCTTTTATGAAGTTAATCAGCTAAAGTGCTTCTTGTATTCGTGTTGTGATGGAGACATCCTGCAGGGAATTAGGAACCAGTTATGTTTTGTCAACGGTTTGTAGCACAGCGTTTGTTATGCTCGATAGGGAGGAGAATTCCCTGGAAAGCAAACACTGAACAGCAAAGCACACCCTGTGCTCTGGCCAGCTGCGCTGGGAGAGCAGAGCCTTGTCTGGAGGGGACTCGTGTCCAGACTTGTCCAGTCTGTCATTCCAAAAGTGAACTTCAGGACTACAAAATGAAAATATGTGAAAATGTATCTTTGTAATGAAAATGGAGCTTATATAATGGTAGTTTCTTACGGTTCTTTCCATAAGATTAAAAGAGTTCTTTTGCATTGAACAAGCAGAACAAGAAGCTCTGAGAAAGTTTAATGGTGTTTAAGGAGTCTTTGTTTTCTTTCTTTTGCTTTTAATAATGATTGTGAGAAATCACAAGGAAGACTTTTGGATAAGAGTGTGAAGGCAGTGCACTGTGTGCCTGGTGGCATGGAGAGCCGTACACCCATCCCACAACCCTGCCAAGTGCTGTCAGGGTTTGGCTACCAAGCTTCCAGCTGATGGCTTTAAAGCTTCCTTACACCCGACTGTAATTCTGCAACTATGTCCATAAAACATCTTATTTATGGCCTATAAGCAGCAGAAGATGAATATAATTCTCCCTCTTATCCAAGAATCCTTCCTCTGCAATGTTCATTAATTTTCCTGGTATTGGAATTGCCTTGCATGGAATTGCTGGTAGTTTTCATTTCCAGATTTAAACCTACAGTGTTCTAGCCAAATGATTTTGTAAGAGATTCACTCTGAGGAACTGTTTTCATTGAAGATAACATACACTTAAGTAATGTCTCATGTAAAAATGATAAAATTTGTACTTTTCCTGGTTGTGGATCAAAATCGATAAGTGTTGTCTGAACTCATGGCATTGAAATCAAAAGATAAGCATAGTGACCATCAGTGATTGCTGGCTTTATATTAGAAGGTTCCATAAATGTTGAATTTCAGTCAGTTTGGATTTACTATGGTGGTTTTGCTGGTGGAAGATGAATATGGAGACTTTCCAAAATCTTGTGCTGTGGTGTCAGAAGTTTTGGACGATGCTTTAAAGTGATGAATGTGCTTTGCATATGTTTTGCCTTGCTCGGCCTGTGCCCCTGGGAAAGTTTTCCTGGTGGTGTCCGTGCTCTTTCTCCTTTATCCTTGGCCCCCAGGGACAAGAGGAGCAGGTTTGTGCTGTGGTGTGGCCAAGAACAAGTTGTGGGACAAGCAGGGACTCTCACTGCGTTGGTACCAAGTGAAGCTAACCAACTGAGATGAAAAAAGAATTATACTGCTGGTTTTCTTATTCTTGAGGAATGTAACCAGCCAGTTAAAATGAACAGGGGCTTTTGGTGTCAGCCAGTTACATTTGCTTTTCAGTGGGAATAATTTGGTATGCGGAGAAATTGTGGCATGTGCCAGAGAGGGCAGTTCAGGCTGAGCACTGGTACAGTCCTGTGAGGAGGATGAACAAGTTTAACACTGCAGGGATGAGGCTGAGCCTCCTTTAGCCTTCAGTCTCAAGTCCCCATTCTCACTCTGGACCATGCAGAGAGCCAGTGCATCATCAGAACTGCTGTTTGTCTGCACCCTTTCAACCATGGGATCGGACCTTTATTAGGTAATACTGAAGTCTCCTCTTGCTATGGTGAACAGATTTACACAGCTTTGAAATCTGACCCTGTTGTTTCAGTGGGAGTGATGGCTTGTTATTCAGCTTTTAAATGGAGTCAGTAATGTTCCTTGAAAAAAGACTTCGAAGGTCAGACGCTGTCTTGTCAATGCCATGTTAACCCCATTAGGTTCAGTGAGCTACTCATTTTACCTGTATTGCTCCTCTGATATTACTTTAAAATGGTGAAGGGCAACTGTTAAGCATTAGAAATTTTAAAAATGAAATGCTGTCTTTAAGAAAGAGCTCCTTACATCTCACATGGGCATACAGCAATCGCTCTTGCTTCACAAACTTGTTTGTTATACTTTTTGATGAGACTCAAATTCCTCTCCCAGAACTTAATCTGTAGTAAACGAATACCTCATAAACCATACGATCACTATATAAATACAATATTATAGCCATTTATCTCTTTTGTTTGTAAATTCCCCATACTGAATGTCTGCGTAATGGACATTTATGGCCATGCAGTTGATAGCACTGAGCCCCTGGCACCACACTGGTGCTGAGGGTCACAAATGAGCTCGTCTTCCCATGACAGGCAGGAAGGGACTTGATGCCTGCTCATCCAGCATCACCAAACACATTCCTTTGGGAAAGAAGAGCTGATGTTGATTGATTAGTATGCTTCCCCCGCCCTTGCCAGGGTCACAGAACTGAAATTCTCACTGCTCTGTTTCAAATGTATCACAGACAGCTTCAGACTCCCACAGAAAGTTAATCATGCACTTGAACATAAATACCTGGACTATAGATACAGTCTACAGTCAGACTATCGTTTTGTCAGTTTTGTGCCATATGGTCAGTTTTAAAACCAGAGGAATTGCACAGTTTTCTAAGTATTTAGCATGAGAATTGTCCTTGTGTGCTGCATTCATACTAAGTCAGAATGCTGCTTGTCTTGGAGCAAGTCTTGGCTTAGTTTGGTGTAGTCCTGGTACTAATGAAGAAATCTTCACAGCAGTTTCCTATTTTATATTTTAATGGCAAGAAATGTATGTATATATATCAAAGAATCAATAAGGTTAGAAAAGACCTCAGAGATCATCAAGTCCAAGCTTTCTCTCTCTCTCACTCTCCTACAAGGTTCAGGAAAGAGTCCTGAGGGCCAGGGGACCATGCTGCTGACGTGGTGATTGATTCTCTTCCCTAAGATGAACCCGGGAGGTTTCTTAACCCCCTCTCGTTTGTTTTGACTGGCTGTTTGCTGCCACCTTGCTGAGATTTTCCTTTTGCTGCTTGAATCTGCTCCAGATTCAAAACCTGAAAGCTGCCAAAGCTCATGACAAGTGAGGGAACAAGTGTTGGTTCAGTGCAAGGAGAAGGCAGGTTGGCAATGGGTGTTGAGGATGTTTTTCGTGTAGTAGCCCATGGCACTCTCAGTATGGGGCATGTGCTGCCTTAACTGTGCATTCTCCCTAGGATGAAAAGCAAATTATCTGCTCTCATAACCTGTCCCCTCTCTGCTGCTCCATCAGTTCTAGTGTACAGTGCAGGTGTATTTGGCCCTGTCTCTCATGAGGCAGAGAAGGTGAAGTTTAACCTTTATTAATTTAGTCTCTTGGTCTAATTAAGAGAAGGTGCCTCCATGTGGGCTCCCACAGCCCAGCTCAGGGGCCTGGCTGTGCGTGCAGCTGTGGGAGAGTCAGGAGAAGGCTGTACCCTCATGTGTGGATGTGCAGGCTGGGCCCTAGAACAGGACTTAAAGTTGGTATTCAGTACAGACATTACCCACAGCATGCAGGATCAATGTGTAAATACAGCCAACACTGATGGGCATGTGTGTGTGACTCTATTAGGTATCAAGTTCCTTAAAAAAGGTGCAAAGGAACTTCTAGCTGTGTGCTGGGAAGCTGCGTGCTGAGGCTGGAAAATGCCTTTATCTTGTTAGCTCTCTTTTTTTATTCCCTGGTAGTAAGACTTGGTTATCTTTCAAACTGCTGAGCAACTTTTAACTACTTGTGTGGACTAAAAATCCACCTTCATCAGATGATAAAATAGCTCCTAACATGTTCCCTGAATTAGTCTGTCAAGCAGGGGAGAGTTCAGTTCTGCAGCAGTGATGGCTGTTGCCACAATTTATGTAATTGAAAATAAAATTTTTGTCAGCAGGAGTTTAGAAGTGGCAGAATTGCTCCATAGGTGTGTGTGATGCTGTGGGAATGCTGGCTGGCTCAATGTAAACACTTGGGATATAGACAGATGGAAAGTTTTGCATGTCCATTAAAAGTGGGGTGCTGCAGAGCCCCAGGGGTTTGGTCACTGGAGGTCAAGCCAGGGAAGGTGTCCCATGTGAAACAGGGAGCCTTTGCCTGGGGAGCTGAGCTGAGCCCCAGGGCTCAGAAAATCCTCAAAGTGATGCAAAGTAGGGCCTGGTTTGCAAAGCAAACACAGCACAACAAATGCATTTGTGACTGTAGCTTGATAACAAGAATGTGTAAACAGACTACACCTGGCTTCCTGTTTAGCTGCACTACTAGCCTGGATTTTTCTTCCATAACTGCCAGTTATGCAAATGGATTAATTTGACAGATTTCTGCCTTTTGTAGCAAGTCAGGTTCAGAACAAGGAAGAGTGTTAATCTAGTATGAGGTTAAAGTTGCTTGTCAGGTGTTGTGCTTGTAAAGAAGATGAATAAACTCTTCCCAGCATGGAAATGTATGCACTGGACATCACCTGCAAAGTTAAAGGAGTGCCAAATTCTACAACATGTTTCAAATAATCTGATATTTGAAGTTATTTGGAAGGTTCCATTCCCTGCAGTTTTGTGGCTGCCCAAAGCCATCACCTTTCATTTAAAACATGGTTTTTAGACAAAGAGGAGACTCACAGTTTTCCTCAGAGAGAAAAATTAAATCTCAATTGTCTAAAACCAAACAAAACCCACCCACCCTGAAAGGAGAGAGCAAATTAAAAGCTGTTAATTAGATTTTACTGTTTAGATGAGATGTGTGGAAGGAATTCCTCCTGTGAGGGTGGGGAAGCCCTGGCACAGGTTGCCCCGAGAAGCTGTGGCTGCCCCTGGATCCCTGAAAGTGTCCAAGGCCAGGTTGGATGGGGCTTGGGATATTGGAAAGTGTCCCTGCCCATGGCAGGGGGTGGCACTGGATGAGCTTTAAGATCCCTTCCAACCCAACTCATTCTGGGATTCTGTGGTTCATGTTTCTTCTCCACCACTGTCGCAGTCCTTCCCCAGCCACCAAAGCCCTTAGGCAGGCTGGGGTGGTGGCAGGGCTGTGGTGGGGTGACCAAGAGCCTGGGAACAGCTCTCCCAGCAGGGTCTGGGAACACCTCTCCCAGTTCTCCTTGGCTGCACCTGCAGCACGTGAGGTCACCGCAGCAAGGAAGAACCAAAGAGGAACCAGACAGCTTGAAGGGATGAGAGCTAAACCAGGGCATTTTTCCTGCTGACACCCACAGAAGTCACTACAGAGGGCAAAGAAAGCCTTGCTGGAATGTTCTGCAGGAGAAGGGAGAGGAGCAGATAGGAGTGTCCTGCTCTGTCACATGCCCTGAGCTGTTAGAGGAGCACCTGATGGAGTGGGCTGGGTTTTTTTTGTCACTTTAACATTCAGCCTGGAGGTGGCTAAATAGGAATGGTTTAAAATAGCCCCACAGTTGCCATAGATACTTCTCTAAATTGAAATTAGAGGTCTGGCTGAAGCTTGGAGTGTGTCCTCCAAAGCCAGCCCTGGAGTGGGCTGGAGGAGCCCCACAAAACTGTGGTGCTGCAGGGATTCAGCCCAGGACAGGGATGTCTGCATGTGTTTGACGTCACCAGGCAGCTCCAGCAAGGCTTTGCTTGGGCCTGGAGACTGGAAAGGGAAGAATCCTTCATGCTTCACATGCTTTCCTCCCTTTTTTTGTCCCGAGAGGTCTGTGGAGCTGGTAAAAATGCCATGGAATGCTGCTTTCCTGGCACTGGGTTTGGTTTTTATTTGTGAAATGTTACTGTGCAATAAAGCAGCAGCAGCAAATTTAAAGTAGTTCAGCTGGATTAAAAGCACCCTGTTAAGGTAAATTTGGTTTATTTGTCCCAGGAATGTGTAGCAAATGCATGTCTATTACAGATAAGATAACTAAGCCTTTCATCTTCTTTCAGTGAAAAAACTCTGCAAATAATGTGGAAAATGTTTTGGTGAAATGAATGAAGGTCTTTTCAAGGATTTGGTGTCACAGATGAGAGCCCCATTTGAGGGGGGTATATACCGCTGGAGGTATCCTCCAGTTGGATGGATGTTTTGGGACAATTGCAGCTGACTCTGGAAATGCCTCATTTTGAGATAACAATCTGTCCCTATGCCTTTGGGGGTCTCTGGTGTCATCTCTGGGTTTGGGATGGGGAGGGCAGGTCTGCAGTGCTTGGTGAAGATGATGGAGATGCAGGAATCTGACTGAAAAGCACACTTAGCAATGTGCCATGTTTACACTCCAATTTCTAGCTATGTAGAGAATTACTGCTTAATTACCTGCTGGCTATGGGCAACAACCAGCCCCCTTGAACTGTTTACATTTCTGGATAAGGCTGGAGCTGGATATTCTTTGAGATTCAGTCCTTCTCAAAATCTATGGGAGATTTTATAATGCTTGTTTATCTTTTATACCATGTACTGGGATAAATGTTTGTTCCTAAAGAGCTTTTATCTATTAAAAACCCCAAAACCCTGTTCATCCATGTCTGCATCCCATTAGATATGATAAATCCCATTCATGCCATTCAGCTTGCCAGCCTGTGAAAAAGCCCAGTCAAGAGGCTTGTGCAACTGGGGGAGTTCAGAACTGGGCAGAAAATCAGATCCAAGGTGGAGCTGGACTTCTAGACTCGCTTGGATACAAGGAATTATATCTAGCAACTATCACTTGAATAAAACATTAATTTCCCATTATAAAACATAATGTTGCTCTGATAATGGTTCCTGTTTTGAGTAATCCTCATTTCCTGCGTCTCTCTGGTGACTCATCACGGCAGAGCTCTCATCCATTCTGCTCCACAGATGCTCTCAAGCTGTGTATTCCCCATCTGACTCAGCTCCTGTGTATCAGCATCTCCTCCCATTGCTGTGGAGCTGTGGGAATGTTTGCCTGCAGAGCACTTCAGCCTCCCTCTAGCCTAAAAATGACTGGTGCTCCTGGCTGCGCTTTTAAATTTAAATCCAGTTTTTAACAAATTCTTGGTTAAAAATTCACATTTCAAATTTTCAGGTTGTCTCAAGTCTTGAATCTGGAACTGAGAAGCCCAGATTGCAGAAATGTGTGTGTCTGTCCTTATGTGTATCTGTGAGAAGAACCAATCTTTCTTTCAGGTTTTCAGTGAGTGATTGCATGTATAAAACATTCCCAATGTGATGCATGCCTCCTACAGCTTTAATTAAACTTCAAGGGGTTAAAAGTGATGGGGTGCAAGGGTCTAAATGGAGACTGTGCCTCAGCTGTCACCTTTGTAACAAGGCCTGAGCTGCTGCCAGTGAGGTTTATAGGTAAATATAAAGTTTTAAGAAGACTGATGGGTGGATGGTGAACTAAGCAACAAAACCACAAGATTCAAAGAAATTTTTGTTGGAGCTTGGAGGGCTGCAGTGCTCCAAGGTGCCATAAGGTCCATGCAGAATATTCCACATGTGAATTCAGAGCCCTCAAAGCTAGGGTAGAGCTGTGAGCAGGGCTGGTGTGACATCTGTAGTGCCCAGGGAGATATTTGGCAGCTCTGGGGTACAACAGAGCCTTTTCTGACTCTCTTGGCCATTTGGGCTAAAGGAGAGGAGGGTGCAGGTGTTACCAGATGTAACTCCCATGAGAATTACTGAGCTGCAAATACTGTTAAGACTTCCTTCTCCTTCTTGTTTATGGCTACAATAATTTGTTAATCCTGAAGAAGCACTAACATTTTCTGCCAAGAGGCCTGTGGGATGTGTACAAGGAGGAATCTTGCACAGGTGAGGCTTTCTTTCTCCTCCCAGTGTTCCCTCTGTGCTGCTCTAGGTGAGGTTTGGGTTGGAGGTTCATTTTCCAACTCCTAGGTCATGTAGAGCCGTGCAGGGGAGTTTTCCTTTTTGAAGTCGACTTCACCCTTCTACAACCAAAATGGAGCCTGGTGTTTAATGAAGGGTGCACTGCAGTGAATATATAATTGGGTGTGCTTGTCTGGGGCTTTCATTACTCAGGTTAAGCCTGTGGAATTGGCACTGCCATGGAGCTGCCCTCCTGTCATCTGCACCACAAGATGTACCTGGGACTCACTGCAGCACAGCCTCTCTACTTTTAATTGACTTCTCTGCTTATTTCTGGCAGTTAAGCTTCTTAGGTCATATTTGGGTAAAGTTTTCCTTTCCATACTGAAAGCAGTTTCTAGTATTAAAAGTTGCACATGGATGAGAGTTTTCACTGAATGAATGATGACAGAGAGGGGAGTTTTGGGACAGTGCCACGCTTCATATAGTTCTTTAGATAGATTGTCATGAGGTGGTTACCTCAGCTGTCAGTCTGTTAGGATTACATAATATTTTTAAATTATCTCCTTTCCTTTGGCCAAAAAATTATTCAGTCCTCTTGCATATTGTATTACCTCGAGCTCTTGGTATTTATTACATATGCAATCAAGAAAATAAGAGTCTGAGGCTTGCAGAGATTTATTTAGTAGCATTTAATAGCTCTCTGTTTGCTAGTAATTTGGTTCATCAGAATGAGGAATTTATTTCTGAATTGTCTTTTAATGGGCAGATAAGCAGGTTTCTCTATCACTCTAAAACTGTGGGTTGTCGCTTTAGGGCTTTGTTTTTACAAATGGAAGTTATCTCTTGGATAAGTATCAGCCTGCTGTGGTAGTTTCCACTGGTTTTAATGGAGGTTGAGTTTAAATACCCCAGCTAAAACAAAGATGAGAACTTTCTGCTTTAGAGATATTTCTTTTACTGTGTATTTGGTGCTTGATAGAATTTATGCAGCCAGAACAAACCCCTAAATGATTTTCTGTTCTGTGAATAGTGACTTTTTACTTGGGTAGATCATGGCAGGACAAGGGGGAATGGTTTTAAGTTTAAAAAAGAGCAGATTCAGATTTGGTATTAGGAAGAAATTGTTCCCTGTTAGGGAATGCCTTATGACACTGTAATACTTGGTTTTAGAAGGGCCAAGGCAAACAGAGATATTTTTCTGTTACAAGGATTTATATGACTGAAACAGAGGATGAGCAACATGGTGTTTCTGTGTGGGAAATAAAAGTGGTTTATTAACTGATGAACTAGCTGGAATTTAACTTAGTGCTGCTGAAGCACTGTATATGTGTACTGAAGTTGTCTGGAAGCACTGTATATGTGTACTGAAGTTGTCTGAAAAGAAAGAAGGGAACTGAGCAGAATTGCAAGAGCTGAATTCTGCACCTGGGCTCTCAGTGCTGGGTGTTACAGGTTCTGCAGCAGATCAGAGTATCACCTCCATTCTGGAGGAAACAGCCTCAAGTTGCACCAGGGGAGGTTTAGCTTTGATATTAGGGAAAATTTCTTCATGGAAAGAGTTGTCAGGCATGGGAACAGGCTGCCCAGGGCAGTGGTGGAGGCTCCGTCCCTGAACGTGTTCCAGAACACGTGTGGATGTGGCACTTAGGGACTGGCTTAGTGGTGAACAGGGTGGTGCTGGACTGATGGCTGGACTTTTCCAATCCAAATGATTCCATGATTCCTTTTGCCAGAGCCTGGAAGCTTCTCTGTGGGATGGGATTTCAAAGCCAGGCAAAGCTGGTGTTCCTCCTCCAGGCTCTGAAGTGAACACTGTATGAAACTGGAAGTTGTTTTAGAGATGTGCAGCTCTGTGGGGCATTTCTCTTTTACATGAGGTGTGGAAGGGAAAAAGCCAGAAGAGCGCAGGAGAATCTGTGTGCTGATCCAGTAGGATCCTCCAGCAGTTTTTAGTTTTAGGGTGGTTTTTTTGTTGTTTGTCTTTTTTTTTTCCTCTTTCTAATTAGAAATTTAAAATTAAAATTCCCTGCTGCAAAGCCTGTAGATGACACATAGGTTGAGGGAGCAGTGAGTAGCAGGGGGGCCTGCACAGGGCTGTGTGAATTGCTTGCACTTTAGCATGCTCAAATGTAAGGTCATTCACCCAGGCTCTTCAGCCAGGAAGGAAAAGTTAATTCTCTCTTTTTCCAGTCTGGGAAAGCCACCAGCATTTCATCATGCAGGGCTTAAAGCTGCCATGAGGCTGATGGAACAGAGACTGGGGTGATGGGAGGTGCACTCAGCACCCCTAATTCAGCTGTCATTCGGTTTTAAGGCTGCTCTTCCTACAAACAATTAATGTACACAGAATGACTTACCTCTGGGTCCTGGGTTATGATGAACAGCATCAATCCCTACAGGTAAAAAACCCTCTTCTGTCCTTTGCAGCTTGAGAAATCCTATGGGAAATAGGAAAAGAAAATTAGTATTGGGTTAAAGAGATAGAAATGGGCAGCTTCCTCTCTATTTTGCAAACACAAGCATATTTGGCAGTGCAAATTCTCAGATATTTTTAAAGAAACACAGAATAGTTTGTAAAGTGTGGGAGATTTTTGGTCAATATCCATTTTGTAAGCAAGTCAGAAAGAAGCATAGTAGTATGTGTAGTTCTTACTTTTTGCTGGCTTCTTGCCAGGGCATTGCTCTTTGTTTTAACCCTTTTTCTTCTTTGGTTTACTCCAATTATAATTTATTTACAAATGGATTCCTCAGGAATGTCACTCAAAAGCCATGTGCTATGAGACAAGGCAGGTTTTCATTTTTCATGCTGTCAGGTTAAGCTGTAGAAAGTGGATCAAACAGGAGACGTGGCTGGCCTCTTTCTTTGGTTTTTTTTTCCTTCTCTACTGAAATAAACCCATAAGTGTTTGGAGGTAAATCCTCACTGAGACTGCTCATACCTCTGTAGAGGTAAATCCTGAGGGTGCTCACACCTGTGTAGAGGTAAATCCTGAGGGTGCTCACACCTGTGTGGAGGTAAATCCTCGCAGAGAGTGCTCACACCTGTGTGGAGGTAAATCCTCGCTGAGAGTGCTCACACCTGTGTGGAGGTAAATCTTCCCTGAGAGTGCTCACACCTGTGTGGAGGTAAGTCCTCGCTGAGAGTGCTCACACCTGTGTGGAGGTAAATCCTCGCTGAGAGTGCTCACACCTGTGTGGAGGTAAGTCCTCCCTGAGAGTGCTCACACCTGTGTTGAGGTAAATCCTCGCTGAGAGTGCTCATCCCCTGTGTGGAGGTAAATCCTCGCTGAGAGTGCTCACACCTGTGTGGAGGTAAATCCTCGCAGAGAGTGCTCCTACCTGTGTGGAGGTAAATCCTCCCAGAGAGTGCTCATACCCTGTGTGGAGGTAAATCCTCCCTGAGAGTGCTCCTACCTGTGTGGAGGTAAATCCTCCCTGAGAGTGCTCCTACCTGTGTGGAGGTAAATCCTCGCTGAGAGTGCTCACACCTGTGTGGAGGTAAATCCTCCCAGAGAGTGCTCCTACCTGTGAGCTGGATCTGGCTCCAGGTCTCGGGGAGGCGGGAATGCTGATGGACAAGTCAGGCAAACAATGCACACAGTCTGCAGCAGCTGTCCTCAGCTGGGATGGCTGGAGAAGGACAGCTCCAGTGAGGAGAGGCTGACCTGCTGGCCCCCTCCCAGCTGAAGGAGGAGTGTGGGCTGCTCTGGAGCCCTGCAGTGTCTCCAGCACTGGGGTCCTGGCCCACAGGAACCATTCCATGCTGCAGGGTCATCCCAGGACCTGGGTGTGTCCAGCCACACAGGAATTTTGGCACTGCCGTGCAGAGCCCTGGCTGCAGCCTCCCCTCCCTGTGGCTTGGCACTGACCGGGCTTTTGGCATGAGGACTGGCAGGCATCACTCCGGGGAATGACGTGCAGCAGGAACCCCACTGGGACATTTAGCCTTGCTGGCTGCAGGAGCCTGGCCCTCCCTGCTGCTGTCAGAGCCCAGGGGACATCAGCATTTTTGTCTGTTGCCATCATCCCTGCACCTTACATTCCTCAAATCCTGCCAGCTACAAAAGGAAAATGAATGTGGTTTTTGGGGTAGTTGGACTTTTGGTGGTTGGACTTGATGATCTTGAAGGTCTCTTCCGACCAAAATGATTCTGTGATTCTGTAAAGCATGAAAAATCACGTTTTTCTTATATGGGGGAAGAAGTATTGGAAGGGGGTTTGTATTGCAGCAGCTCTGGTAAGTGAAGATTGCCGCTATTAAGAGATAAACCAGTTAAAAATATATCAAAACTGCATGTTGTCTTGGGTCCTGCTTTGAAAAACAAGTATTCTATAAAGGTGATGTGTGATGGACCCATTTGTTTATCTGAGGTGAAAAAGGAAGGAAAAAGTCATCTGAGATCTGTCTGATATGAAGATGACCTGAACTGTGCTGTACATATCTTTAGAGATGGGAATGATACCTCTTGATCGCAGCCAAAACACTTCTTAAGGCATTGAGGAGATTTTCAAGATATGCATAAAGAGAGATTGTTGTGAGTTAGACTGCTGGGATTTAAATTATGGCCATGTTCAAGGGAAAGCATCCTCAGCTTGAAGCCATTTTAATTGGTGTCAGGTCAGTCTCCTCAGAATTTAAAGTCATAAAATTGTTGCTAAAAAAGTGAATGCATTGCAGTGTGGAAGAATTGGGACAGGCTGGGTATTTGTGAAAGTGTAACTGGAGTTACACCTGCAATCTGCAATTTAAAAAGTCATCATTGATTATAGTTCAGTAAAATGTCAGATCCCTTGCCTTCCTCTAGCAAGGCTGTTGCTGGATGGTGCTGGTACACAGTTCCTAAATTCAGTTTGTAACTTGTTTCTGTACACCAGATAGGATTGGGAAAATACTACCTCAAGAGTTAAAAAGGTTGAGTCTTTCTTTTTAGCAAATATCACTGGATGTCAAGCAAACATATCAAATTAATTGACTTTTTAAATATATGAAGTGTTTTGGAGCTATTCTGTGGAAATAGCATTTAGGAAGTTTTAGCTGTCCGTGATATTACTGTTTGAGCTGGATCTACACGGTGCTGGCAGAAACTGGGCAGTTTGGGCTTTTGGGGTGATTTTGTTGGAAGGCAGTTGCTGACTCTTGGGAACTAATGTAACCTTCTATGTTTAAATGCCAGTGTATTTGCCTTGTTTGCAGTTATTTTTATGTACCAACTCTACTGTACAGAGGTTTGCAAAAAGCCACCTTTTTATCACTGATTCTCAGTGAGAGTTGACATTTAACCTGTTTGTGTCATTGTAAATTGACATAAAGCCTTGGAAAGCTGGAATGAGCTAAGCAGTTTTCCCACTCATAGGTAATTAGGCAACTATAACATGGGAGTATTTGTAAAGATAAGAGGATGTGGAAAGCAGAATTGTATTTAGGAGGCTTCTTTTCACTCTGCTCAGTATTGAATATTACTTCCTAAGGAAATAAATTTCCTCCACAAATCAAGTGCATGAAGTTGTGCTAATCATGACTTTAACAGATGATGGTGAGGAAAAGTAATCAGCCTTCAATCAGAAATGGTTACACTACGCCAGGCAGTGGTGCTTTACACTGCATGCACTGTAAATGCAAGTCATCTTAACATTGCTGGGAATTCATGAAGCTCTGAACTCAGGTTTCTATATTCTTTCAGGTTCCTGAAATGTTACTCACTGGGTTGTAGAGCCAGTCAGTTCATGTGCTAAGAATGGATATTAGAAGTCATTGAGAAGCCCTGGCACAGGAATGAGATCTATTCCAGTTGCATGGATTCAGTGCAAGTGTCATGTTTCTGATTTCATCCCGTGGCTCTGGGATTGTGCAGGAATTGTGCAGTGGGGTGGTGCAGCACAAACACAGCACGTGCTGGTGCTGCCAGCGGATAAGGGATGTGTTCTCCAGTAGGATAAGGGATCTGGTCTGGGATACTGCCCCAGTATCTGTGGAACACGAGCTCAGAGTTTATGGCACTTGGGAGAGCACTCTGAGCTCTAGTCCTCGCTGAAAGCAGAACCTCTGCTGAGTCAGCAAGTGGATGTGCACAGAGGTTTGGGGCTGAAAAAGGCAGACTGACTGAGAAATGTAACATCGGTAGTGGTGGCTTTGCTTGGATGGTTGTTTTGTGTCCTGACTTGGAGGGAAATGGGCGAGGGTTTTTTGTTTGTTTATTTTTTGTGGGGCTTTTATTTTTTTTTTTTTGTTTCTTGGAGATTTTTCTGAAGAGATGTGGGAAAAGAGATAGCATTTGAGGAGGAGATAAGGAAAAACAGTCAAGAAAAAACGGATAAAGTGTGCTGGTTGGAAAGGGAGAAGACTATGGGACTCTAGAGAGGAAAAGCAGTAGTGAAACAGGGAAACTTTCAAGGGTGAGAGCTACAGGACTCCAGCTGGACACAGATGACACTGTTAGTGCTGTAAGGCTATTGTAGTTACTCCTGTCTGTCCCAGCAGCTGGGTCACTGCTGCTTTTGTCAGTGTGGAGCCTTTCCTGTGTGACAGCCTTGCCTCTGCCCTGCAATCTGCCTCACACAAGCAGATTAAAGAGAGGGCTCCCAACCTGGAACATGTGGATGGCACTTTTCTGTTCTTGAAAATGGAACATTCGTATTTTTTACAAGAGCTTCTGTAAGGAATTGCCTAGAAAGCTTGTGATCCCAAGAGGATTTTTACTGGCTTTTGCCAGATAGCCGATCTTTCATTATAATGTGGTTGCAGCACATTTTACTTGAATTTATAAACAAACAACTCCTCCCTAAAAGCAGCCTTGCCAATCCAGTCTGTTGGTGGTCCTAACCCTTGCTGAAGGGAGTGCAGCTCAGAGCTCTTGTCCCACAGGCTTGGAGCTGCCCCTGGCGTGGCAACTTCAGCCTTTGACTGTGCTGCTGTTAGAGAAAAACCTTCTCCCATGGCCTTGTCATGACCTTGTCATGGGAGCATCAGAGTCACACGGACAATTAGATCTCAGAAAGCTTTATCTTATCTGTGGGAAGGAGTGGAAAATCCTTCAAATCAAAATGCATCTTAGATACCTGCAGCTTGTGCTGGTTGAGTCAGTGGCCTTCCAGAACATTAATGTGTTGAAAATGTTGAGATTTTACTTCAAATTGTTGTAAGGACTCACCTGTCTGATGTGAGGATTTCAGGCTTTTGTTTTGGTTTGCAGAACTGCAGGGGGTATGTGTTGATACACTGTTATCACCATTTATACCTCACCTTCCCTCCACCCCTCTTCTTTCTCATTGCAGATTTACAGAGAGTGGCAAAGAGAGTCAGATTGTGACCTGTATTTCCAACTCTGTAGTGGAGGGGAACAGTTCCTCACCTCTCCCCACTGTGTGGCTGTGTTCCATGTGAAAGCTGATGTCTTGCAGTGATTGGGAAACAGCTGACAGTTCACCACGACTGTTCGTTGGCTGGAAGAAGCAGCGAGTTCAAAGCTGACTCTCTCCCCGATGAGGAAAGATGCATTCCTTACAGGGAGGGATCTGGCTGGTGCCCAGCCCCTGCCCAGAACGTGCTGTCCTGTTCCATGGCACCCCACACGTTGCTCCCAGTCCTTCCCACTGATGTCTGGCCAGTTGAGGGGTGATGAGGCAGGGCAGCATGGGAAGTGGTGCGACAGCTCGTGGGTATCATGGGACAGCCCGTGGTGCCAGAGCTCATGTCTGCATTGCAGCAGGGTTCATCCCTGAAGTCTCAAAGGGTTTGAGTTTTTCTGTGGTAAGAGAGGATTTCCTCCCTCAGGGGTTGGATAGTGAGATGAGGATTAGTGGGTTTAAATGTGACCTGGAGCCTGGCCAAGGTAAGGAGGGTGCTTCCCACAGGAACTTGCTTCCTTTCCTGCCTCCAGGGTCCCATTTGGGATGTGCAGGATGTGCTGCTTGGTTTGTCAGAGCCCATTCTCAGAGCAAGAGGACTTTGGGAGGTTAATAGGAAGGAATTAAATCTGATGAGGAAAACGAGGGGATGCCACCAGCACCTTACTGAGATCTATGGGTTTGCTTGTCAGGGCTCCCTAGTGTTGTATCTGGCTTTTAAAGATCCATTTCATATCCATTTGTGGTTGCAGACACAGTAGAGAAAGGTGTAACTGCTGAACCCAAATAAAAACAAAATAGATCTCAACAGCAAGAAGTCAAAATTGTAAAATTGCTGGAGAGAGCAAATAGTATGCAGGGTCCTGCTTCTGTGCAGTAGTTAATAAAAGACCTGTTTCTATGGAGTAGTTTATGAAAGACCTATTTTGTGTTATTGACTTAAATTCTGAGAAAAACGTGAAGTATTGTGGCCTTCCTAAGTGTTGTGCTTGTGCGTGTGGGTGTGCACAACTTGGTGGTGCTCCAAACCCTCTCAGGCACCCAGAGCCCAGTGTTCCAACCACTTCTATCCCTTCTCCTGGCTGATGACTCAGCATGTTATTGTCTTTTTTCAGCAATGTCCAGACTTGTCTGCCTTTAAGTATCCAGACACTTTGTTCCTTTCTTATTGCTGCATCACCACAAAAGGCCTCATATGTATCTTATTTTCAACAGCATCTGGGCAGCACTAAGACTTTATTCTCATCACGAGCTGTTAGCACCCTGAACTAGAAACCTGGGTAAAAAACTTCAAAATTCAACCATCCTGATATTTTGATCATTCACTTACAATTCCCACAAGTGCTGTGTGGGAATGGATGTTGCTTTTCCGGCGTGTGGTTGGATATTGAAAAAGAGAAGTACATTCTCCTTGTTTACACACAAGTAATAAAGACTCGGGCTTTTTTTGAAAAGTATTGATGAAGTGGTATGTGAAGTTCTGCCTCTTTTAATATTTTTCTTTACTCTGTTTTAGGTGTCTCCTGCAGAAAGTAACAGTAATGAGTCTTTGTGAGAGAGATGAAGACTCCTCCATCCTTCATTAGAATTTGCTGCCTTATCCCAAATGCTCCAAAACACATTTAAATCACATAGTTGGAGCTTTTCACAACTCAGTCCCTTTTCTCTCTCTTCATCTCTGATTCCAAACTGAAATGTGATTGGGAATGTAAATTCCTTTAAAAGTGGCTGCAGCCTGTGTTGTCCAAGTAGGAGGTGTGAGTCAGAGTGCGCTGCGGGAGATGGAGCTCCAGCTGGGGTTTAGCTTGTGCCTGTTTCAGGCTGTGCAAGTGGGGTGTAGAACCTGCCCCAGCACACATTTGTCTGTCTCTGGTTGTTCAGGACCAGCAGGAGGAATCTGAGCTGAGCCTGGTGCTGGCTCTGTCCTTGCAGCTGTGGTTGTGCTCGCTGCCGTGGTGTGTACACCACGGGAGAGGGGCTGGGACTGTCCCTGAAGCTCCCAAAAACCGTGGAATGCTGAGGTGGCTGAGGAAAGAGTTTCTGTAGAGACAGATACAGGCTGAAATGCTAATCTGTCCACAACATTGTCCTGTTTGTTTCATACATTGTACATGCAACTGTTGCTTGTTGGCTGTTCCCTGCAGGAATCACTGTCCCACCCATCCTTGCTGCGCCTCGACAGGACTGGGATCAGCAGCGGCCTTCAGCATGTGTCTGTCCTCCATCAGTGCTGCTGCACTAAGGACCGGGCTAAATATTAATAAGTTTATATGTATTCTATGTGTAAACGACCCCAGGCTGAACTGGAGTTGCTCAGCCTGAAGAAAAGGGGGCTCAGGAAGAACCTTCTGGTTCTCCACAATTCCCTGACAGGAAGGGTAGGGTGCTGCTCCCAGGGAACAAGGGACAGGACAAGGGGAAATGGCCTCAAGCTGTGCCAGGGAGGTTTGGATTGGATATTAAGGAAAAATTTCTTGATGGAGAGGGTTGCCAAGCATTGGGAAAGGCTGCCCAGGGCAGTAATGGAGTCCCCATCCCTGGGAAGTGTTCCAGAACAGGTGTGGATGCAGCTCATGGGACATGGTTTAGTGATGATGGTGCTGGCTTGATGGTTGGACTTGATCTCAGGTCTTTTCCACAGAAACCTTAAGGATTCTGTGATTCTGCATTCAAGGGCTTTGTGCTTTAATTTTTGGTAAAGGAGCAGGCAGTACCTGTAGGCTTCCATTGGCACGGGGTCAAACCCCAGCTTTAGGTGAGAAAGCCACTTCTGCCATAGCTTACAATTATTTTCAAGCATTGCCTTGTTTGAAGGTGACTTCAGTAGCAGTGCTGGCAGGTATTACAGGAGTGTCATTTAACCTGATGAACACAAATATGAGTGACTTGCTACTTTTCATTAGGAACATTGAATTGAAGAAAATCGTAGGAATTCTGTGTGTGGTCTGAGTGATGTAGATTTTCGACAGGGAGGAAGGACTTAGGGAATTAAACAGTTCATGTGAATGTGTTTTTCTTGGTTTGTTGTGGGGTTACACTGAGCTGCACCTCGGACAGTCTGAGCTGGAGGCAAAGTCTGAAGTGGGAATGAGCAAAATGAGTTACCGTCCTGTGTGAAACCACAGTAACAGCATCAAACAGGTGCTTCGTTTAGAAGTTAAAAACTCAATTTTCCTAATTTCTACCCCAAACCATTACTTTTTTAGGGAGCTAAGCCCCCTTGTTTCCAAACATCTGTGGTTCTGAGGCATGCTGCAAAAGCATGGCAAAAGAGAGATTTCCTTCTGTGCTTCCTGCTAGGGCTGCTAAATTCCCCTGGAACAATCTAAACATCATTATCAGCCCATTCAAATTAGTATTTCCTCCTACTTTTGTAAGGGATAAAAGGAGGTTTGTTTCGTAGCTGTTGACTTAAGTGTCCCACTGAAATTCCTTCACAATAACTACGCTGGCACTGGGTGCATCCTGGAAAGTTTAAACCTCCTTGGGGTTGTTGGATCAAGGCAGAACTGGCGGCCATCAGCTCTTCCAGCCTGTCATTAATCCAGGAAATGCCCTGGGCCTCAATCAATACTGCTGAAATTCTTGCCCAAACCCTGATTACAAAACTTCATAAAGGAAGGCCTGAGGAATGAGAGATCTCTTCAGAAAATCATCACAAAATAAAGGAACAATGTCATTTGTGATTATAAACCTGACAAGGACTAGCAAGGAATCCTGGAAGGTTCCTAAATAAGGAGATGGAGCTCTACAACAACACTTCTCTTCAGTTTAAGCATCTCTGCTCACTAATTAGAAACTCAGAGAACCTCAGAGGTTTCCTTCCTCTGCTATTCAGAATCTTTTTGTCAACAGTCCTCAGCCAAACAGAGCTGCAGGGCACATACATGGTCAGGAGCACTCCTGGGGCTGTTCAGGCCACTGACTGCTGCTGTCATGTTGTTTTCTCTCTGTTCTAGGTGTGCATGGCTCCTAGTGTGTCATTTTCTCTCTGTTCTGTCATTCCCTCTCACGTTCTCCAGGTGTACATGGCTCGTGCTGTGGCTGAAAGCTGTGCTGAGCAATGTGGCAGAGCAAATAAGCTGACACCAGCAGCTGAGGCTGAGTCAAGGGGTGAATCTGCCCAGTGTTTTCAGTGATTTTCTGAACAGAGATGAACACTGACTTCACTCCTCTGGTGTATTTTACCGTTTTTCTACTTTGGATGAATTGGTCATGAGGAAAATGAAAATTTTGACTTTTATTTCCCCTCTGAACTGCTTGGAAACTTTTTCTGTGAACAATTTCTGAGTGGGTTGTCCTGAAGGGCAGCTGAGGCTGTGCATTTTTAGGCTGTGCTGCATGTGTTGAACTGGTGGAAGCAGGCTGAGCAGGTGCTGGGGATTTTATTTTCAGTTGCCAGAGTTGCAAAACTCAAAACCCTAAAGGCTCACAACAGCAACCTGAAGGATGTTTGACCTTTGGGGTCGGCTTCATAGAGCATCCATGAGCAGTTCCCTATCCCATGTTAGCCCTGGGAGGGTGTGCACAGTGCAGTCAGTACCCCAGCAAATCAAATGTGTTTCCGATATAAATGTACAATCCACCTTCAGGCTTTAAACAAAAATACAATTTCCATGTGATTGGTGTGAGAATGAATAATATATTTATATGGATTGTATGATTAAAGTGTGTTTGGTGTTTTTAGGTAATCGGGCTCTAAAATGGCCCAGTAGCTTGGCTTGTCCTTAATCAACACTCTCAGTCCAAAACAAAGACCTTTTTCCCTGCTAAACTTTTAAAATTTAAAGCAGAAAGGTGTCTTAATGGATGGTTGTCCCTAACACTTCAGTGTGTGGGTGTGAATGGGTAATGGGGCAATGAATGCTTTTTTTTTTGTAGATAAACACTCAGAGGTAAGGGGAGCATATAAGCTAAATAAAGGCCTTGCACGCACATCTATTTGCTTATATTTGTTTGCCTTTTTATTTTTTAAGAAGGAATATTGGTTTTGTGATTTAGTTACTGTTACAACCTCAGCTCAGTTTGCAATTGATTAAGAGCATCCTGGAAATGCTTGGCTTACTCAGTGTTTGAGTTGCAGCAGATTCAGTAATCCTGTCTAATTTTCCCAAGTGCTCTGACTACATTCCCTGATAAACACTGTTCCTCTGAATTTTAACTTTAAAATTAAACAGGACTGGTGGAAATACTTTGAAGAAAGGAGCCTACCTAGCTACAAAACAGATCATGCAAAGAGCTTGCTCTCCCCAAGAAAAAATTCTTCAGACAGGAATTACAAGGATAATCGGAACCAGGCTTTCCAAAGCCTCAGCTCTTTTGAAAGTTAATAGCCAGCATAAATATACTCTGTGCAATATCTGGGGAAGGAGGCTTGAGGGGGAAAATACAGCCAAGACTGCGCTGAAGGGCAGGAAACATTCTGCCTGGTCTGAGTTATTATTGTAACTGATAGAAGGATGATTGTGCATGAGCTGTTCTGCTTCAAACTCCATGGCAGAAGGATACAGCAAAATGAGACACATTTTGAAACGGCAGGAAGAGGAATTGCTTGGGTTTGTAGCTGGTGAAAAGGGTTAAAGAATTTATTTAGTTGTTCCCCCCTTTTTCAACCTGGATCTAATAAAGGATGCTGTCATGGAAACGTTAAAGACCGAACATCATCTAAATTATCTGGCCTCTGCCACAAGTAATACAAGTTTTGACGTACAAGGATTATCCAGAGCTAAAGCCAGAGGGAGTATCGGGTTGCTATTCATTCACACCTTGAACAAAATCTGCCAAACAAGCCTGGCTGAAGCTATGTTGATGTATGTCTCCATTGTAATGGGGCACAGTAAAATGAACGTTCAGCTTGGGTTATCCAGTTTTTCATTGTGCCTTGGGGCAGACACAGTTCTCTATGTTTTGCCAAGCAAGCCAGCATAAGGAATTTATGAAAAAAGAATAATGTAGGAAACAGAATGTTTTCAGGTTGAAATAGAAAGCAGATGCTTCCCAAGGAGTGAAGGCAATATAACAGGAACTTATCCTGGATGAGTGGAGGGATGGATTCCAAAGGAGACATGGGTGCCTTCAGAGGATGGAGGAGAGCACAGAAAAACACTTTGCTCCATGAGGTTTAAAATGAAGGCAGATTGCTCCAAGTGTGATGGACCTCCTTAATACTGCTGTGGTGATGGCATGGCAGGCAGGAATTGAAGAGAGGGGTGGAAAAGGATTAGGCACTGAACTGAATCCATGAGATGTGTGCTGAATGCTCAGCTCAGCCTGTATTTCTCCTGCAATCTGCTTTTCCATCATTTCCAAGGAGAGAAGCCTCAAAGACTGAGGAGAGCACGTGTGTTAAAGCCCCATCCCGAGCAGTGAGCTGACTGTGGTTTGGTCATGGAAACACTGGAGCACTGCCCTCATTTCAGGGAGATTTAGAGTCCTGAGCACTGAGGCGCTTGGAGGAGCCTGCAGGAACCTGCACAGGGTAAAGCCCTCTGCTCATTTATCTGGGAACAGGTCCTGGGGAGAACTTAAACATCCCCAATGAAGTAAGTGATAGCTCAGTTTGGAGTGAAAGCAGCTGGCTTTGGGGCTGTGTTGTCATTCTCCCCTCTCCTGTCATTGCCATGATAAATGTTCTCCTCTTTACCTTACTCATTAAAATGTCTTCCCAGCCATCTCAGATAAATCAAGTTGAGAACATGTTACAGTGCACACCTAAATGGTGAAATTCAATGAGGGAATTTAATAAAGCCTCTCAGGCTGTTGAAAAGATAGGGAGTGACAACCTGTTAAGGGGTAAAGCTACAGTACTTTGTTATTTATTTATTTATTAGAGCTTTAAATGGTGAAGAGATTGGAGCAGAAAAAAAGACCCATTGGAAACAGTTATTTTTTAGTATTTTAAGAACTCCACCAAGTTGTTCTCTGAGCTTTTGTCATTGTTCATAATATATGGTTTTATGTTGTCAGGCAGGTATTTGATAAGGAAATGCAACTTATTTTTCTCCAGTGTGATCAAACAGTTCTTGTTAAGTGTATGTGCTGGGTGCAAGTGTAAATACTATGCTTTTGGGGAAGAAAACTACTTTACTCAGGTGTAGGAATGGAATAGGAAGTTACATCATAACAGCAAGAGCTCAGCTCAGTTTTGGGAGCATGACCTTTGCCTTTCTCACATGTGAGTGCTGATCCAGCAATGAACAGCTGGAATTAAAGCCAGCAGTGAAGAGATGTGGGTATCTGGGGCTGACAGTGCCCTGCCTGTGACACCCTGATCCTCTTGGTGCAATGCTCTGGCTTTTCCTGGCTTATAGATAATTGGTTTTGGGGTCAATACCATTTTTGAACTTCACCTCTGCCTGAAGTCAAGTGATTCTATCCAGGCCCCTGCACTGTGTCTGTCTTACTTGGGTTTCTGTGTAGTTAAAGTTACTACCTGAGACTCCTTACTGTCATGGCTCCTGGGGTAATTTTAGTAGAAATGGAAATAATTGTCCACTCGTGGGTGGGTTGGTTGGTGTGATGGGTTAGTCCTTGCTGCTCCCATTGTGTGAGGAATCGTAGCTTCTCAGAACAGTTGTGTGCAAAGGGATTTAAAGCCCATCCAGTGCCACTCCTGCCATGGGCAGGGACACCTTCCATTGTCCCAGGCTGCTCCAAGCCCCCTCCAGCCTGGCCTTGGGCACTTCCAGGGATCCAGGGGCAGCCACAGCCTGCTATGGGCACCCTGTGCCAGGGTTTTACCCGGCTCAGTGAGGAAGTGCTGTTGTCTTAAGGTTTGTCTGTCTTTCTGCTTAGACAAAAGAACCACTTGGAAACACTTGGAATGATGGATAAAGCTGCTGACAGCTCAGTCAGGAGTGCTGGCTCCAAGAATGGGCATTTGCATAATAGGAGTTACTCAATCGATGCAAATGCTCTGCAGAGCTGCATACCCGAAGTGAGAATGGGCGGAAGCAGTGAAATTGGAGGTGTTAAAGGTGTGAAGTGGTCTGAGTGGAAATTCAGGTGAAGCTGAAATCAGGGAAACTTCAGTGTCAAAAAAGCTCTGGCAAGAAACTGAGATATTCTATCCCTTCTTGACCTTCTGGAGCTGGCTGATGATTTATCACTCTGGAAACATAATTTGTGAACATTGGGAGGGAAAAAGGGAGGACAGTTTATGAAAATCCACTTTGTCTCCTTCGCTGCTCTAACAAACTTATGGTTCACTGTGTCAATGGGAGGAAATAATTTAGTAGCCTTTAACTGCGTGTTTTTCTCAGTTTGAGCTTCAACTAGACTTTTTTAAGTGCACACACCCACCCACAGCAGATTTTTGTAGCTGAAAGCTGAAATTCTTAGCATGTAAAAGCTGTGTGGATATCATGTGATGATGGAAAACCTGGATGTGTCCCTGGGTCAGCTTGAGGCCATCCCACTGCTACTCAGGGTTGGGTCAGGCACTGAGACAATTTTAAAGTACAGGGAGGCAAGAGTTAAAATTCTCTGAGGGAAAAATGTTTTTCGAAATATTTGAATTAACTTCTAAGTATCTTTAAAAGACAATACACAAATTTTTGAGATTAAGCCAAAATGTTCTGTAGTTCATATCTTCAGACTGATGCAGAGTCATAATTGCAGGAGGTGAGTTTCTGAATTGCAGATAAGTGAGGAAAGTGCTGCTGTTTTGTAGTGCAGCCTGATGTAAATTATCTTTTTTTTTTCTTAGCGAAGAAATCTATAAATAGCATATTATCTATTAGCAGGTGGGTTATGAAATGACTTTATGAAGTATCAAAGATTCACACAGTATATGTAAGAAAAAGAAAAAGGGATTACAGAGTTCTCTAACAAAATTGGTTTGTTTTCCATGAGCAGATGCAAATCTGCTTCTAAATCTAATATCATGGAAACCCCGAATAAACAAAGCCCTGTTTGAATTTCAAAGTCTGTTACACACAGAGGTGAAAATCTCTATCCAGCATAGAAGCTCTGTGATCCTCATTCCTGTACATGTATTTAGTTGTATATATTTGTTCTTCCTAATGGAGAATTAAAATATAATAAATCTGTGCTAATGTCTGTGAGTCCTATTATGAGTTATTCCAGGTTTTTTAAAATTCCTGGTGAAGATAAAATGCAGTAGTCTGTTTATTTTATGTTATCTTCATTCTGGGTTTAATTATTCATAAGATCACAACAAAAGACGATATATTTTGCAAATATGACTGTTTAATAGTATGGCACTTCAGTAGAGCAATCTGATACTGAATCTTCAGTGAGGAATGAGTAACTAACTTACTTGTATTATAAATCATGTAGATTACTGCAATATAGATAGTTAAATTCTGCTTTATTCCCATGTTCCAGCAAGAGCAACAAATGTATTTCAGCACTTGGTAAAATGAATGGAGTTTCCACTGAGGGAGTGAATTAAAACTATGTTAAAATATAACTGTTTTACAGCAATGTGTTGTAATTATCTGGTACTGGATGTCTTTCCTGCCAGTTTAACTGCATAGATCAACCCTCCAGTGTCACAGAGCAGCTCTTACATCTAATACAGCTCTCAGGACTCAAGGATATTTTAAGATTGTTAAGGTGCTGTATAAAATGAAAGCATTGCATGGCAGATTGTTGTGGTGCCATGGTGTATGAGCAGGAGCTGGCCAGGGTTGGGGGACACAAATGGCTTTGGTCATTCACCCCCTGCACCTGCAGTGACCCCAGGTCTGGTTTGGGCTGTTCCTCCCCCAAAGGCTTGAAGAGAACAAAGTACCCTAAATCTGTACAGTAGATATAGACGATAGAGCAAAATCCTATTTCAACCTGCAAATTTACATCTTCAGTGGAAATCTGCAGAGAAAAATGTGGGAACTAGGGCAGCATTCTCCATGTCCCACTCTCTTACTACATCTTAGTGCCAGTGTTTCACAGTCGGAGCTACATCTCCCAACCCTTCTGGCTGTATTTTTAAGCCAGCTGAACCATCCGAGGCTGGGGCGCTCAATGCTAACCCAGCCTGTGTAGTGAGGGCGCTGTTACACCAGCGTAATGACTAAATCAACTTGCATCAAGTGGCCAAGCGTGATTTTTCAGGGATTTTGTTCGGAGTTGTCAGATATGGAATTTTCTTCAACCATTTATGTCATTTATAGCATTTAAAACTCTTAATTCCTTCTGCTGTTTTCCCCTGAAAGACATCACCAGGTGATCGATTATGTCAGGATGTTTCAGGTATCAGTTGTCTTTCTTTTTTTTCCTTATAACCAAACAAAATGTGGAACGAGAGGGAAAAACCTCACCCTGAACTATCGTTATTTTAAAGATCTTCTCATTTAAGAAGCAGAGTTAAACCATATCCATTCCATACAAAATATGTAAAAAAAAAAATCTGTGTGTATATTTCGTACAGGTTCCACGAAGGAGTTAATTGAGAGCTGCTGTGGAGCTGGCCAGCAGTGGGCTGTGGAGAACGGGGAGTGCACAGAAATCCCTGTAAGTGGAATGGATGGTGATATTTGCAGGTACGTAAGGTAAAACTGAACATTTTCGGTTAGCATAAAGAGTATCCCTTGAAAGAAATCAAATGTGCTTCGTGGGATGTCCAGGAGACTGGGAACTGTGTCAGTCATTGTCTGAATTGTTTGTAGACTGGCAATGCTCATGGCTAATTAGAAGCTAGCATTTCCCCCTCCATTTGCCCAAAATCTAATTTAGACAAAAGCTTTTTAAGGTTTCTTTTTGTCTCTTCCATGAGCAGAGCACAGATTTTTATTTCCCATGTTCTGCTCATCTGTGGAGCTGCAGTTAAATGGGAGGGCAGATCTTGGCTTCCCCTTGGCAAGTGCTAAATGCAGCGATTATCCGTGTCATTAAGGGATGTGTTTATTGCCCTCTGTGAGTGGCCCCTGGGTCTGCTGGAGGGGGGCCACACGCCTGATCCTGCTGCTGGTGTCAGAGCGCCTGCTCTGAGAGAGTGCCAGGTTCCCTCTGCACAGCAGGAAGACAGAGATGGGTACAGGGAAACCTGGACCCAGTGCCCCAGGAGCTGCATTTCATCCCATTCCCTGCCCACGAGTCTGGAGCAGCCCTTGGGGGAGGGATGAAGAGAAACTCACTCCAGACTCATATTCTCGAAGAGTTATCCTGTCATTTAGAGCGTTGAAGAACTTTGGTGTAATCCTTTTATCAAATTTAGTATCATTGCACCTTTCTGAAGTTACTGGGAGATTGAAATCCACCCCACTGGGATCTAGTGTGACATAACTGACACATACCAACTGTCTGTGAAGTAAAGACAGATTAAAAATTCCAGCCTCAGCCTAAGTAGGTGCAAATCCAGTACATTAATGAGTTGCACCTGCACATCTGAGACTGGTTTTAGATGAAAAAGCCAGACCTTAAATGTTTCAGTCCCTGTGAACCTGTTGGGATTAAAAGCAGTAAGAGATCAGGGGTTCAACTGTCTTATTGTAAAATTTCAGTTGTGTGCCTATTTTAAAGATTTAAACCTGCCTATAAATGTTACGTCTAAAGAAAACGTTTTATGTAAAAAAGTATTCAAGTATGTAGCCTCAGAGCCTGGAAAGCAAGGACAAAAACTTGGTGCTGCCACTGGGAGCTGTGCCAGTGAGCAGAACTGGTGACCCTCTCCAGCCACAGGTCACTGTCTGTGCTGCAGCCCTGTAATACCTGCAGCTCCCAAGAGTCTGCTCCAGCTCAACTCACTACCTAGAGACTGAAAGGATCAGAATCACAAAATCCCAGCCTGGTTTGGGTTGGAAGGACCTTAAAGATCATCCCATTCCACCTCCTGCCATGGGCAGGGACACCTTCCACTATCCCAGACTGCTCTGAGCCTGGTCCAACCTGGCCTTGGATACTTCCAGGGCTCCAGGGGATAGATACAAAGTAGATAACTGGTTTAAAAAATTGGTTCCTGTTCTGCCAGGATAGTTTTCTGTGCGTGTTCAGGGTTACAAGTGGGATAGTTTAGGTGGCACTGGCGTATTTCCAGGGCTGTCAGAGAGCCCTGCCTGTGGGATGTGTGACAGTGTGGTGGCTTGGCCCTTGCAGGATTGCCCAGAAGCAGTGCTGTGTGTCCACGGTGAGGGAGAACAGCTGCCTGGCTGGGATGATCGCCGCCAAGGAGGGGGACACGTGTGGCCCTGAGGACAGCGACCCCTGTGCGGGCTCGTCCTACAAGGTGAGCTCCTCTGGTGCTTCTGCAGGTGTGTATAAGGTGTCCTCGCTCCCTGCCTTCTGCAGGCATTTGTTCCTCATTACTGTGGGGCATGGAGAAGATGGAGTTGCAGGAATGTGGCAGTGAAATGGTCCTGTTTGCACTTCAGTTTGCAGCCCCTTCTAAAATTTCGCAATAATGTTGTTTTGAATTAATTTCCATCTGCATTTCATAGACCTAACTGGCTGTATTGCTTTTGCTTCCTTGCTTTGGAAGTAGCTAAAAAGTCCATTTTAGTTTTTATATTTATAGTGTAGAAGAAAATGATGGGGCAAAACTTAATTGAAGATATAACGTGAAATCCATTACTGGGCAGTTTGCTTGGCTCCAGTGTTGAATTGTGGCCCCCTTTCCCAGTTCTACACAATGCTGGACTAGAGGAACAAGCATTTAGATGATGATGGAAGCTTTTGTTCATAAATAAAGGCAAACTGTTAACGGACAGCACATATCACAAATCCTGAGCCACAGCCTCTGCTTAGATAAATGAGATTTGCTTTATGAGAACCAGTGGAGCCAAACCAATTTAAACCAGTTTGAAGATTCAGCAGCTCACTTGTCCTGTTTTCACCAGAACACTGCCTTTCAGAATTCATTTCCCTCTGATCATAATTTACATAGCTATTGCTCAGCTTAAGTGCAGCTTCTGTCGGCTCAGCGGGAACCTGATTAGTTCTATCTGTTCTTGTGCATCGCAGATTCTCGCAGATAATTGTTCACTGGCAGAGCAGGGAATGTGGACATCCACTGCAGGGTTTAAGGTTTAATTAGCTGTGCTGATTTGTCATCTTCAGAACCATTGTTAATTTGGGTCTGAAGTCTGTAATTAGAGTAAAAAGAGAATTCGTGCATTGGGGAGAAGACATTAATATGTCTGAAATGTGACAGAATTGTTATTCTTAGGTTTTCACCAGGGCTTGTTTGCATTCCAGGCAGAGCCAGGCTGTGGAGTCAGCCTGATGGCACATGCCATTCCTCAGGCAGAGGTGGGGAGGGAGAGCTCCATCATTCCTGGCTGAGCTGAAACCAGTGACAAAATACTCTTGTGGAATGGTTCCTCATGCCAATTCCAATAGGATTTTTCCTTTAAGATAAACCATCTGAGACAGTAAAGTTACTGAACAGCTTTGCTCACCTATTTAGCTCGTTTAGTTCGAGTCATTGCAGCTACTCCTTGAAAAAAAATCAATAAATATTGAGACTGTTAAGACTTGGTATTACTTCAGCATTACAGTTTGTACTGCTGTGATACCTAATAATCCAACTTTGTACTGCTTTCTAGTGCTTTGTATTAGAAGAAAGGTTTTCTAATTTTATTATGGTTAAACATTGTTTCAGAGGAGATCTGGCAGAAGATGCTGGCAGTCCATGGTGATGTTTCCCCTGATCTGTCTGCCCTTAGTAAATGCTGTGGCATAAATTTAAAAAGTTTGTTTGGAATGTGGAAAGATTTGTTAAATGCCCCAAAACCCAGCAAGATATTTACACTTATATTATTGTTAGCCAGGGTTTTACCTCCAGGTTATAAACATTTCAGGTCTTCAGGCATTTTAGATGTTTTCACTTCTTGCTTCAAGATGAATGTGGGAGTGCTGGTTTTTCAAATGCAGGAGTTCAGCCTGTGCTAAATCAACCTAATCTTAGGGTGCTTTAATTGTTACTTACTCTAACACAAAAATCACAGGCTTAGGGATTTTTCCTAGTGGATGGAGACTCTACCATGGTAAATCCAATTATGCGGGATTCCAGCAAAGATAGTTTTGAGGGGAATGCAGAAAGCTGTGAACCAAAGAATAGTTCTCAAGGTGGGTTTTTCAATTGCAAGGTAAAAACCAGTCATATTTGCTATAAAATCAGTTGTAGAATTCCTGGGAAGTTCAAAAAGCAGCTAACAGAAAGTCAAGGCATTCAATTTTTTGCATTTTAGAAGGAACTCTTCAGCAAACAAGTTTTTCCACTGGAAAATGAGATAGTTTTGTTCACCTGGAAAATATGTGAGCCCAAAGATGTATGACTGATTTAATACTCTCTGTCATGCCTGCACATGGGATAAATTGTGAATCAAACAATGACTGAAAGAAGCCAGAGTCTTCAAGGCAAATATTGCATATTTTACTGTACTTAAGTTAAAACATGTATTATCTTGAACTTCTGTTTTGCCTATTGAAAGTGACAAAACTGAACTAAAACAAAACAAAAAAAAAGGCAGAAAACAGAAAATTTTTGTCATAAAATTTTGAATTGAGGGTTCTGGATTTGAGGAGGATGGCAAGAGGAATTTTCCCTTTTCTAGCATGGCCACAATTCATTATTACTAGGATGTTGTTGGTTTTTTTTAATATTCTTTTGAAAAGATAATTTAGCCTATTTAGTGTGCAAAATAATTTATCCTCTTCAAGGCCCATCCTGTAAATTTTTCACAAATGTATTGGGGCACATGAAGGGAGCTCCTTATGGCTGTGCATATTTGCAGATGTGAGTAATGTCTGCTATTTATGATGTTTGGGGATTTCTCAGATTAGGAATCAGTGCCATAAAATGTGAGCTGCAGCCATCAGTGCTGGCTGAACATGCCAGGCTGTGCACTGAATGTGAAATGCTCACAAAACCCCAATGCTGTCCTGGAAAAAAAGAATGCAGCAGAAGAGTTTCTGAGCATTGAACTGGTAGTGGATCCATCTCCCTGCTGGAGACAGGCTCTGGATTAATGGGAATGCCACCCAGAATTTCTAATGATGAAAAGTGATCCCTCCCCATCTCCATATTCCTTACAACACTGCCTCTCTTATCTGCCCTGCCCAGGTCAGGGATCTCCCTCCTGGGAGCTGCTCTGTCCTTGGACACCCTTTTGACAGAGCTCCTGCTGCCAGCTTGAATCCTGCCCTTCATTTCCTGTGTCTGACACTTTTCACAGGGTGAATGTTTGAACAGACTGGAGTCTCCTCTCTGGGTTCAGAGATGCTCTTCCAGTGTAACAGCAAATTCTCAGTCAGTGGGTGACTATCAAAGAGGTTGCAGAGGGAAAGAGACTCTGTACTTTTCTGTCAGTGAAACAGGTGTTATTTAGAGCTAAAATACATTAACAATAATAAATAAATAAATTAGAGGCGAGAGGACACCTAAATTCAAATCCACAAAGGCATCTCTGGCTTAGGTGTGACCCCGGTTGTCTCTGCAACAGACTCACAGCTCCTCAGCTTCCCTGCTTGGTTAGGTATGCACTGTGCATCCACAGCATGACTTTTTGAGTTTGGTGTCATTTTTCTGATGTCTTTTTGTGGCCTGACTGTGCAGTAGATTTGTCTGGGGCTGAGTAAAGCAGGACACAGTTTTTGCCTGCCACCTGCAGCAGAGCAAACTGCAAAAGGTGGGAGATGAACGTGTCAGTGAAGCTGATGTTCAGATACTCTGAGGAAGGAAAAAAGAGGCAAATAACCCATCAAATGCACCCTGGCCTCCCTCCAGTCAGTCTCAGCAGGATGCTGTCCAGCACAGCTCAGTAATTAAAGGTCAGAGCAGGTTTGCAGGGCAGCAGTACAGAGAGGAGAGTCTTTACTGACACCTGTCAGGGGTGGGATGCTGCTGACCCCTATATCTGTGCAAGTTATTTCCAGTTCCTGTCACATTGCTTCAGCCTGACTGTGTTTTGAGCTCTGATGGAAAGAGGTGTAGATCTGTGTTATTTTATCATTCTTGTTCATACTACACACAAGCAAGACCTGTGAGCAAGAGCTGGGAGGAGCTGATCTGCAGCACCACTCCTGCCTGGTGTGTGGAGTTGCTGAAATCACTGGCACAGCCAGACTTTGTGTTTGTTGTGGCTGCAGTTGACCCGTTGGTGCAGAGTGGCAGAAACAAGCACAAGTAAAGCTTTGATATTTACAACTGTCCACACTCCAAATGTTTTTCCAGATGCTCCGCTGCTTAGGAAAGTGGAGATCAGTTCCAGGTGTGTGTGGGCTCATCCCTGAAGGTGTGTTAAATCACAGAATAGAATTGTTAAGGTGGGAAAAGACCCCTAAGATCATCAAGTGCAATTGTAAACCCAGCACCACCACCCTGTTCACCACTAAACCATGTCCTCAAGTGTCACATCCACACATTTTTTGAACACTTCCAGAGATAAGGACTTCACCACTGCCCTAGCAGTTTGTTCAGTGCTTCCAAATGCTCGTTGCTGACATTCCCCTTGTCTTGCAGCAATGCTGTGATTGCTGCAGCCTGGGCCTGCGCCTGAGGAGTGAGGGGAAAACCTGTGAGTCCAACATCAACCTGGGCTACCCCTGCAGCCACGTGATGCTGTCCTGCTGTGAAGGAGGGGATCACTTCGTCCATCCCGAGCTCAAACGGCATCCTGAGCCTTTGCCTACGGTGACCCCCGAGAAGGGTGAGTGTCCTGAGACATTGCAGGCAAGAGCTCTGCCTCACATGGACCTTCAGGGAGGTGCTGGGGGGAGCAGTGCATCAAGAGCACAGCTGCTTTCCTCTCAGATCAAGCACACATTTCCATGTTCCTAAAGCAGGTTGGAGAAGGCAAGGAACATGTGGATGTTTCTCATCCTTAAATATACCTGAGACCTCACTGAGTGAGGAGCTTTGGCTGGATGTGTTCAAGAAAAGCTGACTGAGAAAATGTCCTGAGGTGACTTTATGATGTTGAATTGAATCCCCATTCATCTGTTTAGGCCAGAAATAAGTATTGCACCTTTAAAACGAAGAAACTCACTTAAGGGTTAATTTTAATGTCACAGAAAGCCACGTCAGACTTGGTCAGGAATGGAAGCAGGTGGTGTTCCAGCTTTGGCTGATGTTTAAAGGCAGTAGGAAGGACAGCCGTGTTGCTGCTCAGTGGCTCCCAGGCTGCTGCTACTGCTAATATAGGAAAGGCAAACAAATTGAGATGTTGAAAAGTTTGCAAACCAACTGGATAATTTTCTCCTGAAATTTGAAATTCAGTGTGGGGCCAGTTTCAAATGGAGCTCAGCACAGTACCTTAGTTCAAATGTCAGTGGGAATGGGGTTGGCAGTCATGTGAAAGGTGAGCTTGTAACCTCCCTTGTGACTGTTTCTCAGTGGCTTTGTAAAATATCAGTCTCTGCAGTCTTAGGGAAGGAGGAGGTGGCCCTCCGGCACAAAGGTGTTAATCTCCATGACAGGTTCCTTTGTTCTTATGCTTGTAGTAACTGTTTTGGGTGGATCTGACTTTTCTTGGCCTTTGTGTGCCCACACACCCTGTTCTGTGCAGTCCCAAAGCAGAACAGCTGTCAGAGATGTTCTGCTGTAGTTTCAGAGAAGGAAGATCACCACGAAGCATTGTCCATCAGCAGTGAGGCTGAGCTGTCCAATAACCTGCCTGGAGATGACCTGGATGAGTGCCTGCTCTACGGGGGGGAGCTCTGTCAGCATCTGTGCATCAACACTGTGGGCTCCTACAAGTGCTCGTGTTTCCCAGAGTTCACCCTGCAGGAGGATGGCACCAGCTGCTCTCCAGGTGAGAAAGGGATGGGAAAGGCAGTATCTTTATAGTATCTTTATAACTGCACTTATCAACCAAGCTTTTCTTTAGTTTCTCTGAGGTTGTTTTAGTGGGTGTTGATGCATGGACATGTTCTGTAGGAACTGTAAAATGTTAAGAAAAATTATAATTTAGGAAACTTAATTATGCCTTATATTTGTGTTTGGTAGTATGGGATAAGAGTGGTGTTGCATTTGTTCAAATCGAGAGTGTTTGAGTTTTCAGAAGAGAATTTGTAAAGATTTTTAAAGAAATATCTGTTCCTCTTTGAGTAATTTTGTATTTCACACTTAGGTTTTCTTTAGATAAGTTTAGATAAACTTGGTTCAGACAGACAGCATTGCTTCCTGAGCTTTGATTTTTATCTAAAATCATTAACATCCTTCAGTGATAACAAAATTTAAGTTTATCTAGTGTGGTGGAAGTCTGGAAAAGAAAGTCTATTGTGTTTTAATTGTTTTGATGTGTGGAGTTCTCCAATGGCACAATTTCAAGTCAGATAACCCAGAAAGTTGAAACCTCATATTACTTACAAGTGCTTTCTGTTATTTAACAAGCAAAAGCAGTGTTTCCATCCAATGACAGAATTCCTTAGACTTCTAATCCTCCGCCCAAGCCAAACAATGAGCATTCTGTATGTCATCCTTCTCGATGTGGTGTTACAGCATTTACCTCAAGAATGCATTTGACTGTTCCTGTGGCAGCTGTCTGCTCTGCTTATATTAAAATTTTGGAAAAGGAACCTAATCTGAAAGAGGCAAAGAAAAGTTCTTTTTTTTATCACAGCAAAATTTGGCCTGATTGCCCACGTGGAGTGTATTTGTGGTTTTGCTTTGTTTTGCTGTTCTGCTCCCAGCACTGCCTTGGCTGAAGTTCTGAGTGAAACATTTTGTGATCTGGGAAGTCGTGTTCCTGCAGATCTGCAGGACTGTGGTGCTCAGGGCTGTGCTCAGGGGTGCAGAGGGGTTTGCAGAGCTCAGCTGGGGAATGGGACTGTGACAGGGGCAGAGGACACCTGTGGGACCTCAGAGGTGCATGGCAGGGGCCAGGGCAGGGAGGGCTGGTGCTGCCATTGCTGTGCCAGGTTGAGGGAGAGTCAGGGAGGTGGTTGGGAACCTCAGTGGCTTTGCTTGGCTGAACCATACCTGGCACAGTGGCCTTTCAGTTTTCCTTGTTCCTCTCTCTGTGCACGTCTCAGGCATTCCTGGGGAAATCATTCAGGCTATGCCCCAAGCAGGTGATTTTTGTTTGTCTCTGTTCCACAGCCTGTTATGTGTCTGTGCTGACTTCATTTGTTTAAGGAAATTACTCTTCTCATACCCCAAACCTGCACTGTAGTCACCCTTAGTCATTTAAGGTTATCACTGTTTTGGGGCTCACACTGTGCTCCAGGTGACACTTGAACTCACTGGGGACAGGACACATCCCTCTAAAGGGAAAATTTAGCCCTATGGATTTAGGCCTCTGTTTTGATGATACTGATAAACTGGGTTGCTCTTATTGATGTAACAGAGTTCTTTTTTTCCGGAGACCTTTAACATTACTGTCTGTTGAAAATATTAGTGGCAGACAGCAACTGTCATATTTTCCATTTGGCTGTACAAAAGTCATTCCAAAGTACTCTGTGCTTGTAAAGGTGTTTGTTGTTTGTCTGTGTTGAAATAGGATGGACAGGATAAGGTCAAAGGCTTGGTTTGGGTTTGGGGTTTTTTTCCATCAAATACCGAATGAAAGACAGCCACTGTATTTAAAATACAGCAAACGGTTTAAAAATGAAATTAGCATGTTCTAGTTTATTCAGATATTGCAGCACTTTACAGAAGTTATTGTCAGCCAGGCTCTCTGATCTGTATCCATGATGTGTGTTTCTTCCTCCAAACCATGATGAAGTGGGATGAAGGGGGTCATCCCTTGCCATGGGGTGTCAGGCTCTGTCCCTGATCCTCCCTTGCCTTGCAGATCCTGACAGAGAACAGGTGACCAGGCTGGAAGCTGAAGCCACCATCCCTCCAGTCGCTTCTCCCTCCCAGCCCATCCTCGTGGTGTCCTTGCAGGAAGAGCAGGACAAGTGCAAAGGTATGTTGGAGGTGTCAGCTGCAGAAGAATGTTTAGAGACAGAATAAAATTCCACTCATCCCTTCTGCCTAAAAAGTCTGGTTTTAGCGCACAGCTATAATCTGTTACCGCTGGCACAAGGCTGAGGAATTGTCAGGGGAAACCCGAGGGAGAAATTTGGGGCCACTTTCTGCTTTCAGGGTTATTCCCTACTTGCTCCTCAGGCCGGGGTGGGCAGTGCAGCTGTGCAGGGTGATGTGAGCAGTGCAGGTAGGAGTGGCCAGGTGTGTCTGTGCAGCAGGAGGGTTGGAAGCAGTGCCTAGGGCTGCCTGACCAGGTTGGTTACAGGGTGATTCCCCTTGCCTGAGCTGGGATTGTGCCTGTCTGGCCTGGCAGTGTGGAACTGCAGCTGATCTGTGCTGGGGGTCCTGATGTATTTTGCAATTTTGTGTTGTGCAGATAACGGCCCCTGCAAGCACCTGTGCAACATTGTGGAAGGAGATGCTGTGTGCTCCTGCATGGCTGGGTACACGCTCATGGCCGATGGGGTTTCCTGTGAAGGTGAGTGCTTTGGGCTCCCCACAGAGCCATGGTTGAATGTTCGTGTACCTCACAACCCTGAGTGTTCCTCATTTTCAGAACTGGGAATTACAGTCCCATCAGAGAGACCATTTGGCAGAAGAAATCCCAGTTCTGCGTCACAGATACCTCCTGAAGCACAGCATGGCTGTTACCTGGCGAGGTGGAGGCAAGCCTGGGCTAGTGCTTTTTTCCTCTGACTTTGCAGGCTTTTTTCCAGCCCTTCTGGTTTCTCTTCCCACTCCGGTTCCTCCCCGGGCTCTGTGTGCACAGCTGTGGACACAGCGCTCTCGCTGGGAGCAGGAGCAGCGAGCAGGACACGGGCACCTTTGCTGTCCTGGGGCTCCCTCAGAGCACAGCTCTGCCCTGGCATCTGCTCTGTTTGCTTTTAGCTCCTCTTGCTTGGAAACCTGAACTCAGGGAGGCTTCACAGCTGAGGCAGGACCTGCCATGGGAGCTGGGCCAGCTCCAGGTGTTCCCTTGCTGCTGGAGCTCTGGCCAGCCCGGTGATGAGCAGTGAATTCTAAAGCTGCATCATCACCATTCACATTACAGAAATTTTAAATGGATGTTCTTGAGTAGTGACAAGGGATATGTTTGCCCAGGGAGGGTTTGGGGGTCAGAAGCAATGCCCTGTGACATACCTTAATTATAAATTTCTAAGTAAGGGAGCAATAACAGTGAAATGCAAGCAGGAGTTCCCGATGCTCAGAATTGCTCACAAATGATCTACATCACTCTTCATCTTAGATCTTATTGAATAACAAATCATTTTCATGAAATTCCAGACAGTCTGTGAAGAAAATGGGATTTTAATATCACCAGATGAAATATTCACAGTGCACTGCTTACTCAAGTGTGGTGGAAGCTAATTTGATTAATTAATGTCAGAATCAAAAGGGGCATTTCAAGGCAATCGTTTTCCTACAGGAAATGAAAAAAATTTGTATTTGTCAGTGGAAGCAGTGAGTTTAAATGTTGGCAAGGGACATTTATAATCTTTATTGAAGTCAGGATCTGATGCTGAGGGTAGTGGTGCACTGGAACAGGTTTCTTTCAAGGAGTGTACACTGTCTCTGTGTGAATGCCTGCCTGTTTTTAATGATATTTCTTTCTGGAATGACAAAGGTACAGGAGTGTGAGCAAGGACTGAATGATCTCCGAGGGTTTATTCCAGTCCTGTTTACAGTGAAACACTGCATATATTACAGCCTGGTGCTGATGTGGGGGCTCCAGCACACTTCAGCTCGGGGTCCCTGGCATGAAAGAAATGTTGTTTCATTTCAGGAACTGTTCTAATGGAGTTCTCTTTTTCCCTTTTGGCTGGCCCGTGCTGCTGTAGATTTGGATGAGTGCCTCACAGGTGCTCAAGCTTGTTCCAGCGGACAGTTGTGTGAGAATACACTGGGATCATTCTCCTGTGTCAGCCACAGTGGGATGTGTGCAGAGGGCTTTATTCTCAACAGGCATAGGAGATGTGTTGGTAAGACAGGAGGCACACGCCGTTCACCACAGCATCACAGCTCTCCATGCTCTGCAACTCCACACTGTCTGTGCTCCAGGCTCCCTGGTCACCCCTGCCTCTGACATCTCAGAGCCAGTCAGTACAAACACATGTGCACCATTTGCTGAGCCCTTCACCTCATGAGTTGTGTGCTGTTTGGCTTTTTCTCCAGCCATACATTCTCAGGATGCCGATAACCTTGTGCAGAAGCCCCAAGCCCACAGGTATGGTGACCACAGCAGCTCTGATGGCTGCAGACTGAGCTAAGGGATCAGAGCAGCTGATCTCTCTGCACAGTTCAATACTGCCAAGTTCCAGACAACACCAAACAACAACACTTCAGAAATACAGCTCAAAAATCTGCATGAGTCTGGGCACTGGAAAAGATCCGTTCCAAAGGGAGGGCATTTTAAAATTCACATGAGTCCTTTGTTGATTCTGGCATGAATTTCTTCGTGTAAAAGTCAAGGATGCATCATAATTCTGCTGGATCATCCCTGCTGTTTGACTTCATGTAAGAAACTGATCAATTTTTACAAGTGTATTTATGAGGATTAGATTTGCTTCCAGCAGCCAGGACCTCAGTTTATGTGAAATAGTTTTTTTTTTAGGTACTTTTCTAGAAGCTGGGTTAGGAGGCAGCAGCAGTGTTGCCTGGAAAAATGGAGCACATGGAGACCTCCAGTCATCCGTGAAAGTATCAGTGCCTGTGACTAATATGTCAGTGTGTGAATAATAATGTCCTGTGTGAATGCAGTGCCCTCTTCCACCCCTGTCCTCCTCCCTACATTTATAACACTGTTTTTCTGACCACCACAGCTTTGGTTTTGTTCCTGTCTTTAAAGCTCTATGATCCCATCTGATTAATAAGCACTATGTGGCATTTGGGCACAAGCAGGAAAACTTCTGCAGTGTCAGAATCCAGAGAACTGTGTTTTACTACCTTTTGGGTGTTCCTTAAATTGTTGACACTGGATTTTTTATTTTTTAGTTATTACTATTTATTTTGAAATCAGAGGTACTGGTAAGAATGGAAAAGTAATGAAATGAATTGGTTTCAATGAAATGGCTGAGAGAATAGCAGTGGAAGGAAGGAGGTCTTTATGAGACAGCTCAGCCTGAGCTGAGGCTGGTGCTGGAGATGCCCAGGGTGTGCCCAGAGCCTGCTCCAGGCACCACACTCCTGCACGGGAGCTTGGCAGCTCCAGGAATGGCCCCTCCTCAAGCTCTGCTCCTTACTCTTGCCACTGGACCCCCTGATGTTTTGCCTGGACCGAGCAGGAAGGATGGATCTGTCCTTTTTCACCTCTCCCAGGAGTGTTCTGAAACTAAACCAGTGCCTGCATGTCTGCAGCTTTGGCAGGAGCCACTGTGGCAGGTGCCAAGTGCTTCCTTTGCTTCACATTCTCCCTCTGCCCCATGACATTAGAACAGTTTTACTATGATTGATACCAGAAAAACCTCAGGCACTACTCATGAAAGCAAAGAAACAACTCTGATTTGTGAAGCCCTTCTCCCTCACTAAACAGCAAACCTCTGTGTTCCTCTAATGCAGGGCAATTTTTACAGCTATCCTTTCAAATAACCTAAAACACTTTGGAAAGTCTCTTCCTTTTTTTTTGTGTGCTCCCCGCTCCCATCCAGCTCTGCTCCATGTGTGGTGCCAGCAGAACATTTGCCATGTTTGACATTTTTTCCTACTTTTGTAGTCCAACGGGAAAGCCACAGTCATACTTTGGTTTGTGTTTTGCTCTCTGCCCTGTTCTCCTGGGGTATCCTTTTCCAGCCTAACAGCTTTTGTTCTCCACCTTGAGCTGTCCCAACACCAGGAGAACACCTTTGGTAACTAGTTTTGTTGCAAATTCTTGTTGGTTTAACAGTGTTAGTCTTTGCATATTTTAGGGACGGAGGAACAATCTTTGCACAGCCACAAAGCAGCTGATAATCTTTGATCTGTGGAATTTCCTTTAGTCAGAGGTGGGGGTTAGAATTCCAGGTGCATTCAGGAGCAGACACCTAGGATTCCCAGAAACCAGCCATGCACAGAGAGGAGTCACCAGCTGTTTAAACAGCTTTCACACAGCACCTCTGCGTGTCTTTGGGAGCAGATGCTGAAAAGTCTTTGGAAGCTCCGTGTTCTCCAGAGATAAGTGCCAGGCTGGGTGTTGCTTTTCTGATGACTTTCAGGCAAAGTCATTCCCACCACCCACTGCACACTGACAGCTCTGCTCCTGTCTTTGCTACTCCCACCCCAGTTTCCCTCCTGACAGGGAGCAGGACGTGGTCTCTTTATTCCTGGACCCACAGGGTGGGTGGTTGCAAAGTAACGAAGTGCCTGCGTTTCATGGATGTGTCCCATAAAACAAATGGAGCTGAGGTGATTTGAAGAGAAAAAAATTATGAGAAACTGCAGATGCAGCACAAGAAAAGTCTACATTTCACTTTTTTAATAGAAGGTGCATCAAAATGAGTTTTTGATCTCAAAGTGCATATTGAAATAAATAGTGCTAGGTAAATGTTGATGTTCCTCTGCAAAGATGCCAGCTCTTGGATGCAGAAATGTGCCCAGGGATGGTGTGTGTGTTGCTGTTTGCAGCAATAGATCTGGGGAAAAAAAAGAGTTACTGCATGATTACATTTCATTCTGGATTTTGCTGACGTAAAGTGAGGAATGTTGCTGCCACACACACAGACTGAGTAGATTCCTCAAAAATTAACTGTGTGACTTGTTTTCAGTATATTACTGAGTTATTTTTCCTCTTTTTTCTGTTTTTTAAAGTAAATATCATCTTACAGCGTGGCTTTAATTAAGGCTCCATTGGCCCTTGATGGGGTTGGATAAATACCACAGCTGATCCAATGTTGGAATTAACTGTGAGACTGAAAACATAACTCCTGTTACTCCTAGTGCTCTATCAAGCATCTTACTGACTGGAGGAGTTGGCTTCTACGACTGGAGGGAGACAGGTCATAGGCACTCTGGATTCTATGGCAAATTTAGGAATTTGTGTAGAAAAATGAACAAAACCAGGCATGTTTGCATGATAAACTGACCAGGAGACTGTGGTGGACTGGCACCTGGCCTGATGGCACAGCCAGAGGCTCATGCCCTGACTCTGGACAGAGCTTTGCATGGCCGTGGCTCAGGGTTTAAGCCTTGCAGCTCAGCCCAGCTCACAGTCAGTCTTTAGAGCTTGTCAGTGTCTCACATGCACAAAACTTCCATTGAAAGCAAGAATTCTGCCTTGTAATCTGCCAGTTTCCATCATTTTAATTTCCTCAACTGTGTTCCAAGCCAGTTCTGTGTATTTTTTCAAGTATTCAGAGTTTTGAAAATTGAATCAAAAATATAGACAAAACATAAAATTGTATTAGATTTTTTTTCCTCTTTGAAATCACAACCTTCTTTTCTGCCTGTTACTTAATATTCCACCTGCTGATCACATGAAATGCCTCCTACCCTCTTTGGTTCATGTTTCAGACAAATATACTTTATCTTTTTACATGGTGCTGGACTGACTCAAGCTCATGAGCTGCAGAGTGGTGCTGTCAATTTGTTTATGTGGGAGACCTTTTTGTGGTTTGCAAGAACAGATAATCTCAGATCTATGGTACAGCCAGCAGAAAGTCTTGCAGTGCTTTGGGTGCTGTTAAGTGGCCATCCATTGCTAGTTTTCTCTAAAATAAAATCTTAAAAAAAAATCGAAATTATTATTATTTTAATCGAAATTAAAAAATCTCACTTACTTAGACTTAGAATTAAGTCTAAGTAAGTGAGAGGGATCTACCACAGCACCTTGTATTCTTCTCCCAGCATGTGAGGGGATTTTGCTACCCCCACAGGATCACTTGTGAAAATACTCCTCACTCTAATGAACAGAAACTGGGGAAATTCACAGGCCTTAGGGGGACATAATGCTGTAGGAACTTTGGGGCAGGCAAGGACTTTGTGGGATAGGTAGAAAGAGATCCCAGGTGATGGCCAGGACCTTGCTGTGGATTAACCAACTGCTTTGGAAAGCGTGTCCACAGCATGTGGAGAGTAGCAATGGCAAACAGGGAGCCAAAAAAAAAAAAAAAAAAATAGAAATAAGTGAGAAGTGAAATGTAACCAAGCTAATGCAGGTCTTGCAAAACTCAGTGCACATCACCAGTTATCCAAGCCCACCAGGAACTGAAGATTTTGATGCTCCTCCTCATTTCTGTGCTAGAAAACCAGCTGGCACACTTTCAAAGACAAAAGTCTTTTCAAATGGCTTTTCCTGTTCTCGGGCTCCACAGGGGAAGTCATATATCTGATGTACTTATCTGAGAATGAGGTTCTACAGCCAAAATGAAAATCTGATTTAAACAATACTTGCTTTATTGTGTAGTATGAAAACAGCTTCATGCACAGAGCAGCCAGAGGACTGGTAATGGTTCTGGTCACATTTGGCTTTTGTTAGCTCTAGCAATTCTTAGCTTTATATAGAACTGGGAACGTGTGAGGTTTTGTGGAGGTTGGCAAGAAAATTTCTCTTCCCAGTCTCTGTCCCTTTTTGTTGCTTCTAAGTATTTGCTCATCATGCTGTTCTAGCTTTCATTATTAACATAAGTAAAACCTGAATTTGAGATGATTTCATCCAAGCCTTTCAAAACATATCATTTTAAAGGTGTTTCATATTCCTTCCCTAACTGTCCCAGGCTCTGCAATCTTGTATTCAAGTGATTTTTTTAAAAGGACTTTTCCACTACTCCACCTGCTGAAATCAAATCTCTTTAAAGCTCTAAATACAAATTTACAAACTTGATTGAGCCATCATGGTTCCTCTTCATGAGTTCCTGCATATCCAGTCCCAATGATGCTTTCCTTAGGGAATAGGTACCAACATGATCCAGCTCAGCAGGGCAACCTCAGCTCCCATCCCTGGAGCAGTGCCACCCCAGCAGCCCCTGGCAGCCTGGCCTGAGGCAGCAGAACTGGTCAATGGCTTGGGCTGTGGAACTCTGGTGAGGAGCAATGGGCATTAATCCCTTTCTCATTCACTTGTCCAGGAGTTCCCATCCCTTCACCACCGGCTGGTCACCAATCCTCTGCCCATCCTGCCTTTCCTCAGTTCTGTCCATCCCTGTCCCCAGTGCCTGCACCATCCCCATGGCATTTGGGAAGAGGGGAGGAGGAGGAAATCCCCCTGTAATTTGTGTCTCTTCAACCACTCTGTGCTAACTAAAGACCCTGGGCTAAAAACATCTTCCATCAGAGCACTGTAACAAAGCCTGTATTGACCGTCTTTCATTTGAGATTTCTGCTCCTTCCGAAAGAGCAGGAAGAGGGAGATGCCTTGGCACCCTTTGGCACTGATTTGTTCCCTCTTTCTCACAGACATCAATGAGTGTGTGACAGAGAGACACACCTGCCAGAGGAGAGAGCACTGTGTCAACACCATGGGCTCCTTCCGCTGCCTGCAGGAGCTGAGCTGCCAGCCCGGCCACGAGCTGAAGGACGGCGAGTGTGTGGGTAAGGAAAGTGTTCTTCAGCTTTTACACAGAGGGAGGGGAAGAGATTGCAAAGAATTTTGGTGCTGCTGCCCTGTGATACCAGCACTGCAGCTAAAAAAGGCTGCTCATCATGGAAGTCTGGAGCTTTGCAGGCTCCTCCTGCACATGCACTCATTTGAAATGGTTTCCAGGGATAACTATAAATTACTTAGAACATGGACAAAACCTTCTGAATTAGGATTTGCCATCTCCCTGATGGAGGAATCTCTTGTAGCTCCTCTGCCTGGCTCAGGTGATGCTGTTTGCTGGCAATTCCAGCAAAAATTCCCAGCCTGAATGGATCAGGAGGCTGACAGCCCCGTCCTTCCTGTGTTCAGAAACTCTATCAGCATTTATTTACATTTTACATTTACATTTAACCATTTGGAATGGTCATGGGGTTAAGAAGTTATTCTTCATCCCCCCCTGTCCTGGTCTCTGTAGGTGTCTAACAAAGAAGGGAACATCAGTGCTCACAGCAGCACAGGAGTGTGCAAGGGACACATGTGCCCTGCCTTCAGGGCAAAACTCGCTGTTATTTACACCTACAAGTTTTACAGCTTCCTGACAGCTGGAGTAAGAGATGCCTAAGGAGAGAGCTTAGCTTTTGACATAGAACATAAAGTTATAAAATAGAAATTATCAGTAATCTCCCTTTATAAACAGCTGTCATAAATAAAATTTGGTTTACTTGAAGAGGCTGTTTTGTGAATGTCTTGTTCTGTTGTCTGATTCTAGAACATTTCTAACATTTATTACTAATCTAATTTATTTTCTAGTCTTGAAATTAGACTATAGAGGATTATAATACTTAGGAATTGTTTTACAGTACCCTGTAAAAAACTGCAGATATTTTGGTATTTGTGGGTTGCAAGAGTTGCTGTGAATGAGGCAGTAGGGACCTGAATCAAATTTGCTGCAGGACCTGACAAATCCTGAAGTGTCTAAGAGTACTTAACCCTCAGAGTTCCCATTGGTAACACATGTCTGTTGAAATAATGCCTCCTAATTTCCTTTCTGAGGTTAGCTGGCCATGAAGGCTACTGAAAGGAAGAGCAGAACTAACCGCAGTTTGTGTGTTTGTGTTTTGGTGTGATGAACAGATGTTGATGAATGCGAGAGAGGAACTCACAGCTGCAAAGTGAACTTTGTTTGTCAGAACACAGAGGGGTCGTTCTACTGCGAGTCAAAGCAGCGCTGCATGGATGGGTTCCTGCAAGACCCTGAGGGGAACTGTGTGGGTAAGTGTGAGCAGCACGGGTGTGTGCCCTGTGCTGCAGCTCCTGTGCCTCTCAGGAGCTGTGCACTGACCCCTTGGATGTGGGGTTTTCCTCAAGCCCTGCTGTGAACTTAATGTCAACACTGCTGTCCATTTAAAGATGCCAATACTTGCGTGTTGAATTTGGAACTATCCCCACAGCTGACCTTCATCAGCCTTATCTTTGCAGCACAAGAAATTGAAGTGTAGAAAATGAAATGACACTTGGAAGAAAGCAGCCCAGAAGGGTTAAACAGCATCTCTCACTGCTCTATTAATTTTCCTCACCAGATATCAATGAATGCACATCTCTCCCGGAGCCCTGTAAGCCAGGATTCAACTGCATCAACACCGTGGGGTCCTACACGTGCCAGAGGAACATGCTGAGCTGCAGCAGAGGGTACCACTCCAACGAGGAGGGCACACGCTGTGTCGGTGAGGGCAGGCTGGGGCTGGCCAGGGGCTCTCTCAGGACAAAAATCTATTTCACTTCTAAAGAGATATTTGGAGTTACCTCCAGATTCCTAAATGTGTTTGAGGAATGGGAATTTGCAGGTCTGGGATTTGTTTGTGCTGCAGGATGCTGATGTCTCATTGCTCCATGGAGTTTCTCTTGGTATGCTCAGCAACTGGTTTTGCTGGCAGATGGGATTCACTGGCTTCCACTCTGGAGAGGATGTGTTTTAGTTACTTTTTGAACTCATCCTGTCAGTCGAGACCACAGTCCCTTGGTGATTTTTGTAGTACCTCCCTGGAAGTGATATGCAGCAAACGAGGAATGCTGGGTTTGGGGGCTCACAAGAGTAGCACAAAGTGGATGTTCTTTGTAGGGATGTTCTGTGCATGGTGTTCCCCATTACATCCACTTGTGAGGGTGTTTAGAAAAAATTCTCACTGTGTGAAAAGAATTCTGAGGAGAATATGAAATATTCATATAGCTGGCATGCAGCTTGATCCTGATTTGTATTTGTTCCAGTGTGTTTAGGGAGTTACTGACTCAGAATAGCAGATTTCAGCACTTGTTAGCATTTGTTTGTAAATGAGCATGTGAAGCACCAAGGGCTGGGAGGCTCAGCCCCTGGTGCCCAAGGCAAGGCTGGCTGGGTGTTCTCCAATTCCTTGTGTTCCGAGTTACACGAGATAGGAAATCCTAAAATGACGGCGGGGGAAACAGAAAAAGAAATTACAAAGCAGCAGTTTGCTTAGTGGTGATACCTCAGTGACTTTTACCTACCCTCCCCTGGAATAAAGGAAGGATAACACATTAACAAAACATGCTTTGTAGTGCTGCAGCTGGGTGGGAACCGTGTTGAGAGCCATTAATTTGGTCATGGATAGCAACTTGTAGTGCACACCGGTGGTACAGCTAGACCCCATTCCCACAGATATTTCCACATTTGCCTTTTTGCTCTTCATTATCCTCTACCTCCCCTCATGGTTTTACCCCCAACACTATCCAGACCATGCATGGCCAGTGGAAAGGTGGAGAAAATTTGGAAGTAGCAGATTTGGAAGGAACAGTTCATGTGTGCAACTGAGGGAATTGAGACAGCTTCCAAATACTGTGTTTTGTAAGTTCAGGGCAAAGCAGTGCTGTGTTCTTTGCTGTCCTGTTACAGCTTGGGATATTTCAGTTCTTACAAAAAGAAACTCCAAGAGTCCTGTCTCTCTCAGTTCTGTGCAGACACAGTTCTGCAGCAGCTTTTGGTCAGTCCTTTCTCAGCCAGATCACCTGGGCTGTTTATGGTTGCACCACCTGGAGTGGGATGACCCTGAGGTTGTTTCTAGCATAACCACCATGCCAGAGTCTCCCTGAATGCCATTTTCCCCACAAGGCAGCAGTCAGCCCTGAGCAGCACAGCTGTCCTGGCTGCAGTGCCAGCAGCCTTTGCTCTGCATGCCCTGAAAACAAGGGCAGGGGTGCAGTCCCCATCCCTGGACGTGGTCAAAAAATGTGTGGATGTGGCACCTGGGGACATGGCTTAGTGGTGAATGTGGTGGTGCTGGATCAACAGTTGGACTTGGTGATCTTGGAGGTCTTTTCCAGCCTTAATGATTCTGTGATTCTATAATAGCTGGGGTAAGTTACGTTCCTAAATTTCAAATTGATGGTACAGAAAGAATTCAGCTTTTTTCCCCAGCTGTTCCTAAAAAAAGTGGCTTTGTGTAAATCCATGAGAGAGGAGGAAATTGCCATTAATCCTCCAGCATGTCTGCTCTAAAGCACACAATGCATTGTGATTCCTGATGGCCCTCTGTCTCTGCTTTATACCACTGACAAAGCTGTTCAGGAGCAGGCATAAGGAGGCTTCTCTAGCTTGATTTTGGGAAAACATAATTGATGTTAATTGGTGATTTATCTGTCTTTGCTGTGTGCACTCTGTCCCCGATGCCGGTCTGTGTTTGGTATTTTTTTGAATGGGTTTTTTTAAGCAGGCAGAGAGCACAGAGTAAAAAGAAGAAAAGCATATGGTCCTAATTTCCTCTCTCTGTGATAAAGACTAGTGTCTTTGAGGCATTACAATAGCTAATTAGATTCCTGAATCAGATTTATTCACAGTAGTAAAAACATCATCTGCACGTGTTTCTTCAGCAGAGCGACACTTGTAGGGTCATCTCTGTTTAGAGAGTTCATCTGTCTTTCAGATGTTCAGATTTTCTGATTTAGCAAATGAGTTATTAAAAATGGCCTCTTAGATTTAGCTGCTGTAAGAAAAAACTGCTGTGAGTGTGAAATATGGCACAGTTCTGATGGTAATGCCCTAGAACTAATTAAAGTCTGAATGCAGTGAAATACAGAACTTTGGACAAACTAACAAAATGGTTGCACACACAAATTCATTACAAATAAAGCTACTACTTTACAAATTGTTATCTACTTTATAGACTTCCTTGTTTTTTGGGTAACCTCTGATTAAAAAAAAACAAAGACTCAGTGTTCCAGCAGAAATCGTAGTTCCTGTCAGGAATTCCTGTGTGGGGAGGGGTATTCCCTGCCATCCCTGACCCCAGTGCCAGCAGGGACTGTGTGGGTGCAGCCTCTCCAAGGTTGTTGTTGGATGGAGAACTGCGAAGGAACCCTCTTAAATGATTTAGTGCTCAAATTTATGACTTCAAATAGGGCAGTATGGCGAATTTCCAGCCTTAGAGATCCATACTAATGATTATTACATGAAAAGGGATTTGGGTTGTAAAAAGAGTTGAAGATGTGAACAATAGGGAAAAAAGCAGGATCTGTTGGCTTAGGAAGTGGCAGAGCTTGGAGTACTTGAAGAAATACACAATTGTGAGGGTTAATCAGACTTTCTGATGCTTCTTGTCACAGATGGTAAGAGGGATTTGTTAGATGCTGATGAGCTATTTAGTCATGTTACGAGTCTTGTAAATCAGCCTGTATTGAAAACTCACATCTTCCTCTGAGGATGTTTAAATGAGATTGGAAATGATGTGTGTGAGTGGAGAAGCAACTAATTTGTTGGTATTGGATTTTGGATGAGAGGCCATGGGGAATATCAAAATGGGAGCTGATTGAGAAAAGAAAAAAGATCAACATTGGTTAAGAGCAAAAGGTAGACAGCAGGAGCAGACTGAGAGGGCAAGTAGAGATGAAAATAGCAGTTGCTTTAATTGAAGGGATGAGGAGAATTTCTGGCTGGTTCTTGTTTTGCTTTAAATGGCTTGGTGTGACTCATGGAATGGCAGAACATCAGAATGGGGGGTTGTGAAATGTCACGGTTTGATTGAATCAAAGTGTGTTTACACTGAAACACACGATATACTGGGAGGGCCCCATTGCCACTCCGTTTACCATTTTCACTTTGAAGGTAATGCTCTGCTTCTCCCAAGTTTGACTCAACTGCCTCTGAGAAAAGCATGGAGGGAGAAGCTGGTGATATTTCTCCTGTCCAGTTTCTAATCCTGCTATTCAATGGACCTTTTTGTATCTCTTTATAAATACTGGTTTTAAGCAAACTGTCCTGAAGCAGCTTGCCCTGTCTGGCTCTGCAGATGTGGATGAGTGCCAGACTGGGGTGCACCGGTGTGGAGAGGGGCAGCTGTGCCACAACCTGCCCGGGGGCTATCGCTGTGACTGCAAAATGGGCTATCAGTACGACGCCTTCAGCCGCAGCTGCATCGGTAGGTGGGGCACGGGAGGGGCTGGGAGCTCACAGTGCCTGAGCCCTGGGCTCCGAGGCAGTGATCAGCACCATGGCAGTCCGATTTCTGCAATGCAGGGCCTCAGAAGAGGATGGGATCACCTCCAGAGCTGGGCTGTGCAGCACATCCAGAGCTCTGTCACTCCCAGCTGGGATTTCAGGCCAGGCTCCCTTGGCTTGGTTCAGCTGCGGGTTATCACATCTGCAGAGTACTTCCCTGTGCCTTGTGCTTCTGCTGCTGTGGGAATTTGTCTGAAGGTTCCACCGCTTCCCTCCCAAGAGCCATGACACAGCACTTTGTTTTTTGTCCCTCCCATGCACCAGTTAGAGCTCGGAGCCAGCCAGCCCCGAACCCAAGGTTGCAGCACTTCACACTCTGCAGATCAATCTCTGACACTTTAAAAAATATCCTCCCGCACCTCGTTTGCTCGTGTCCCTCAGCTGATTGTGCATTTGCTTGTTGTGCTGGCAGACATAAACGAGTGCTGGAACTACCCTGGGCGCCTGTGCCAGCACACGTGTGAGAACACCCCCGGCTCCTACCACTGCACCTGCTCCTCTGGCTTCCGCCTCTCCTACGATGGCAAGCACTGTGAAGGTACCAGCCTTCTTCTCCATGAAGAAGAAATTGCTCTGAGAATTAGGGGACTTTAGAGAAGGCGTTGAGGTGAAATATAAAGACAGTAACCTTTGTGTGCTCTAATTTACAGGCAGTCAAACTCTGGAACTGTCAGATGCATGTCAACAAGTTTCTCCTCTTTCTTCTTTTCTCCATGTACTTTTGGCTCCTTTTAGATGACAGTAAAGGAGAACAGAACAAAGTTAAAACGGGAAATCATACAAATGTTGGTAAAGATGAAACTTGGTAGTGACAAAACTTACAAAAAAGATTTTGAATTGAATGGAAAATTTTTGAGTTCTCCATGATTTTTTAGGGCAACAATTACATATTTTAGTGAACTGAAACCTATGAAGTCTAAAACAAATATCTGCATGTGTATGTGTTTCCATTGGCATATGAAGAAATGAAATTCAGGTATGCAACAGACATGCTCAGGCTTCTTGGCATTCTGCCTAAGGAGCAGAAAAAATAGGGACAAATTAGTCCTTCCTTAGTCACTCTGACTGGAAGGTAAAGGTTTTCAAGGACAGGAAAAGGTGGGAGACACTGTTCTGAAGCACTGTGGCCATCTCTGGGTGTTTGTTTTTGGATGCAGATGTGAATGAATGTGATAACAGTCCCTGCAGCCAGGAGTGTGCCAACATTTATGGTTCCTACCAGTGTTACTGCAGGCAAGGCTTCCAGCTGGCAGAAGATGGGCATTCCTGTAAAGGTAAGGTGCTGCCTCACCAGGTCAGGGTGTATGTGTTTATTCTCTGTGGCAGGAAGAGCTCTCTGACCCTCAGTAGCCCCTGATGCTGCACGTGATGCCTGAGGATGATTGTGAGTTACAACTGCCACAGAGGCTGCAAAAGGTCACTCCAGCTACTGGAGAGAGCAGTTCAGTGGGTGGAGCACACCTGTGGGACTGCAGAGCCAGGGAGGTGGTTGTAATAGGTTCATGGGTCCAGAGCTTATGACTGAAGAAATCAGGTGGGAAGATATTCCTGTATTGCATCAATGAACACCTGCACTGCTGAGTGAAGGTTTGCTCTGCCTGCTGCTCATGGTGAATGAGGAGCAGAGTGATCAGAATGAAGAAAGGAAGGGTTTTACCTCTTTAGCTGAAGTTACCAGCACCGACACACTGGAGAGTCTCTGTTTAAGGAGCGGTGAAGAAGACAACACCATTCCTAGCACAGGGAAGCCTGGTGAGAAATCCTAGAAAAATTAATTGCTGAAAGGGTAGTGAGACCCTGGCACAGGCTGCCCAGAGAGATTCTACATCCCTGGAGTGTTCAAAGCCAGGTTCAGCCTGGTCTTCTGGAAGGTGTCCCTGCCCCATGGCAGGGAGTGGAATGAGCTTTAAACTCCCTTCCAACCGAAACCAGTCTGTGATTCTATGATTCTCTCAACTACAGAGGGACCAGAGAGAGAGTGTTTCAAACACAGACATGCCCCACCCTCATTATTCCTTCCCATGAGTGTTTACTGCTTGCAGACAGTATTTCTGGGAGCAGGGTTGTGTTCAGCATTTCAGAAAGCACCGGAGCAGTGCCAGACCTCCCTGGTTGCGCTCACATTTAGTAATATATTGTAAATGTGTCAGGTGAGAGTTTCCTGGTGTTGTGCAGCGTCCCTTGGCAGATCTGTGTTTTGTTGTGTTTTGTTTTGTTTTGTTTTGTTTTGTTTTGTTTTGTTTTGTTTTGTTTTGTTTTGTTTTGTTTGCTGGGAGTGTGACTGTTCTTTCCACAGACATTGATGAGTGCACGCAGAGCGCCGGCATCCTCTGCACCTTCCGCTGCGTCAACGTCCCCGGCAGCTACCAGTGTGCCTGTCCTGAGCAGGGCTACACCATGGCAGCCAATGGCAGGACCTGCAGAGGTAACTGCAGCTGAGGATTGGGTCATTAATACCCTTGGAATGAGCTCGGCCATTGCAGTTGCTCAGTCAAGTTCCCATGCTTTGTATCGGTCGCTGTTCAAAAGTCAGTCTTCGACAAAGTTAGTGGTATCTGCAAAGTCAATTTTCCTGTGCCAGAAGAAAGTCCTGTGGCAACTCAGCTGTCAGCATGAGCTAATTGCTTAAATTAATTCCCAAGGCACCCACTTCATCCTTCAGACTGAGGCACTTGATTACTCACGTGAGCTATGTGCACACCTTGGCACAGCACTCAATGGTCGGGCTTTTAGAGATGCCAGATATAGAAATCTGTGGCTTCTTTATGAGTTACAGTTTTCTCCTTCAGAAAATCCTCCAGAGTAAATGTTGGCACTGTAATTGGAACTTGGCCATCCAGCAGTGTCACCTAACCTTAATCCTGCTGGCATTAATAAATGTTAGTGAAATGACAGGTACCCTCCCCTCGCACACCCCTTTTCTCCAGAATCATGGAGATGTTGTCTGGGAGTCTGGTGGTTTTCATCTGGTGTGCAGCTGTGTGGTTCTGAGCTGAGCTCCCCCCCTTTCCAAAGGATGCACTGCCTGTGTAACCTGATGGAGGATTTCATTACCTTTAGTACTCTGCACATTCCTGCAGTCCTTACACCAACTGTCAGGCATTTCCTGCCTTTGCTCTTTCAGGAACCCTTCATGGAACTTTGGTTGTGTACCTCCTGTGCTTGAATTCTGCATGCTAATGGCAGTGAATTTCCTCTGTGTAAATCATGAGCAGCATGAGCATACTTAATCGTGACTGTGGAGCAGTGAAGCAGATTAAATGACAATTAAAATCCTTTTAAAACATTTTAAAATATTTTAAAAAGTGTTTTTAAGTATGATTGCAGTAATATCCACATGAACTTAAATTTTTAAGTAAAATTCACCTTAGAAAACTGCAGCTATAACTCCCCTGGAGACATCCCCTTGTTTGGAACTCTGCAGATCTGTAGTTATGAGTCTGGGCAGATCTTGATGTGTGTCTGAAAACGTGGTTGGAGGAAGGCTGGGTTGATGTTGGCTCTGTTGAGTGCAGGGAGATGGTCTTGGTTTCCCCCAGCTAAAGATCAGACTCCAGTTGCTCATCATCTGACCAGTTCTGAAGAGTTACTGGTGGAATGGTCCTTGTACCCTTTTTTCAAAAGATGAGAGGGAGTAGTGTCTCAACATATGGATCTTTTTTGCAGAAACTGCCTGTGGTATTTTGTAGCACAGCCAAAGTGGTGCAAGGAGTGCTTTCATGACAGTGATTGCAATATGGAAGAAATTTTCTTTTCACCTACGGGCACTGCTGAGAACCAGCAAGGGATTTACTTGATTTTGATTCTCTCCTATTTCCCATTGTATCCTTTCCTTTGCAAGACTTTTAAACCAGCTGGCTCAATGTGTAAGATCAGTTCTCATCCCAGGGGAATGGAGGGAGTGGAAGGCCATGGTTTTCCTTAAGAGTCTCTGCTCTGTGACGATTGGCAGAGCTGCAGAGCCCCACACAGTCCACATGCCTTGTCTGTTAGAATTTATTTCATTTTAAAGCCTCTGTGCATTGTCTAGACATTTGGGAGTACACAATGTGACTGCAAGGGCTCTGCCAATGCTTTCTGCTCAGGCTGGATCCTTATCACTGCATCTGGTTTTCAGCATTGTCAGGCCCTTGGCTTGGGTTTGTGGGTATGTGTTATTTAGGTAACCACGTTGATGCTCTGGGCCATGAAGTGTCTTTGAGCTTTAAGTGCTCTTTATAATGTCTTCTGTAATTGCATCTTATTATTGGGAGATATTTGTATTTAAGTTTTCAAAACTGTGTGCCTTGTTCTGAAGTGTTGTTCTAAGTTCCCATATTTCACATCTCCTGGATCCTATAGGACAGCAAGTGACCACTTTGCATTTGCTTGCTTTAACTCCAGATTTATTTTAGTTGCTCTGCTTTAATCCAGAGCTACCTTCATGCACAGATGCATTCTTTTGGCACAGCCCAGCTTTCTCCAGTCTCAAAAAGTCAGTGAGAAGGTCCTGTTGCCTTTTAGCATGGGTTGGTTTATTCTTCAAAAATACCAGTAATTAATTCTTACTTTTGAACTTAGAACATCTTTTTCTTGTGTTTCTTCTTAGATATTGATGAGTGTGCAATAGGAACCCACAACTGTTCAGCTGCAGAGACTTGCTACAACATCCAGGGCAGCTTCCGCTGCCTGTCCTTCGAGTGCCCTTCCAACTACAGGAAGGTGTCTGACATGTGAGTGTGGCCTTGGGGCAGCACCAGAGTCAGCCCAGTGGCTCTGGTGTTATGTGGTGCTTAATTTGGGGGTGGATGTGGGTGCTCAGAACTCTGAGAAGCTGCTTTGGCACCTGGAGCTCATAGAGTCTCCCCATGCTGAGTTTGTGTCTGGTTATCCTTCATTCTCCCAAGCCCTAGAGCCCCTGTTTGCCTTCCAGCTGCTTCTGGAACAGCAGAGATCAGAGCCTGCAGCTCTCCTTGCAGCTCTAAAATGGTTCTGTTTATAATTAAGTTTTAAAGTAAGATCTTCTGTGCTGTTTGTATCAGAGCAGGAGCAGCCAGACTGCTCAGTGCTCCACTTTTACGGTGGGTTTGGGGCTCCCTGTTTAATATACAGATGGCAGTTCCTCAGGGAGTGTTGAAGGGGAGCAGGATACTCAGCTTGCCAGGCCACAGGGTTCTGGGACTGGCACATCCCCAGCTCCTCAGCAGCTGGGGCTAGGGAGCCCCAAAATCTCCCTACCCATTTCCTGCCTCGATGGCTGCCAGCGCTTTGGGAACCCATATTTAGTTGCTTATGGCTTAAAACATACTTTTCCTGCCTTACAGAACTGAGCGGCTTTGCCAGTTGAGGAGTTTGTTTCCCACTCCTGTCTTTTGGGTACCTTTTCAAAGGGTCTCATTCTTACTTCCTTGGAGCAGTGCCCCAGCCCTGCCGGTGATGAACCCCTGGCTCCCCTTCCTGGCTCTGTGCTGTTTGCAGCCTGACTCTGTCTGTTCCTTGTGGAGCTTCCCCACACAGCTCCCCACGCCCGTGGTCTCTGCCTCAGGCTGCACTGCTCTGACAGTTACACTCTCAGAAATGTTCATGGCACTGGAAGGGCAGAACAAGGAGCTGCTGATCACACACTGAGGTTTGGGACTGTGGTTGGTCCTGATGCCTTTTGGGCTACCTAAGAACAGGCCAGACAAAATTAAGGGAATAAAAAGCAGTTCTATTTATTGAAGAGCCTTCAGGTACACTTTGGGCAGATGAAGCCCCTCCCAGGAGCTACACCCAAAAATGGACAGCGGGTCATGGGTTTTCACTCTTTTATAAGTTTGGTCCATTTGCATATTGAGGGTTAATCCTCCAGTTACAGCTTCAGGTAATGAAGTCATTTACCCCAAGTTTGCTCCCCCTCAACTCACTTTTGTTTGCATCTCTCGGGGCCTGAGACAGTGAGGTGTCCTTGATTCCCAGCCTGGAGAGGAACTGTTCTGTCTGACAAAAATGGGAAAGCAGCAGCTCACCCTGTATGTGGAGTTTAGAGTTATACACTAAAAAATTGCAGGGTTACAAATATATGAAAAATATAAAAGCTAAAATCTTAAGGCATCAGTCCAATCCTTTGCAATGCCGCAAGGTTTTTATGTTTTTCCCTGCTGTTCCCTGGCCCCTGAAGGCGTCTCTCTCCTCTTTCCCCAGGAGGTGTGAGCGCATCAGCTGCTTCAACTACCTGGAGTGCCAGAACACCCCGGTGCGCATCACCTACTACCAGCTCAACTTCCAGACCAACATCGTGGTGCCAGCGCACATCTTCCGCATCGGGCCCTCGCCCGCCTACGCCGGGGACAACATCGTCCTCACCATCACCAAGGGCAACGAGGAGGGCTTCTTCAGCACCCGCAGGCTCAACTCCTACACGGGCATCGTGTACCTGCAGCGCCAGGTCAAGGAGCCCAAAGACTTCCTGTTGGATGTGGAAATGAAACTCTGGCGGCAGGGAACCTACACTACTTTTCTTGCCAAAATCTACATTTTCATCACAGCTCATGCCTACTGAAGCCTGTGCTGACATTGGATTTTATTGGTGCTATGCTCTTTAACTGTTCTACCAAAGCTTAATACTGTTGAACTGGCATTTCATGTATCTAGCCTTTATATTATTTTTCTATCATTGCTTTAAACTTTCTTATTGGTTGTGTAAATTAAGTTAATTTTTTTCTTTTTATGTTCTGTTTTCTTATGCAATTCTGTACATCGTCATCTGCCAACAAACGAAGGAAGGGTCACAAGGCAGTACAGACCTTGTGATAAATGCTGGAACCTTTTCTTAGCAATTATTTTTAGGTGTAGTCACTTCTGCTGGGTTTTGCACTAGAAAGGGAAGGTGTTCACATGGGAGTACTGGGAAAAAAACATGGAACTGTTTCTCTTTCTGACGCAAAGTTCTGGTTTGGCCGGGCCAGTGGCACCTCACTGGGATGTCTCTGTCTCTGCTGAGGTGCTGAGTCCAAGGCCGTCCATGGACACTGATGGTGACCCCACCTCCTGCTCCCAGGTTATTTTCCTCCTTCCAACTTTCATAATATGTTGCCTTAAAAGATATATAAATAAAAGGAAACTCCACCAGTGAAAAAGCCTATGGATGAGTATTGCTTTAGTAGGAGTGTGCTCATGTGCTGAATATTTGCAAGAGCAAGGCCTTATCAGAATGTTATACTTTGAGGTAAAAGCTCACAATGCCATTTTTAATAGTTGTCTTAAAGGTGTTGGTGTTCCTCTGTTCCTCACTCTATAATATGTAAGTGCAGATTTGAAGCTTTGTAATTCTTAAAGGAATGTCCAAATGGACATAATGAAATAATAATTACTGCTCCTTATTTTAAAGCTTGGGCATGTCCCTCAGCAATAATTCGCAATTTTAAATAGACAAAAAGGGGAGTTGCTTCTCTGCTTCAGGAAAATGCCTCCAGTAGTGTTGCCAAATGATGCAGAGAAAAATGCCAGTGAAATTGGTGGGTTATATTTTGCCATTTAGAAAAGAGCACAACCAAAGTTTTGAGCTTGATTTCCTCTGGTTCTTCAGGGAACTGGATGAAGTCCAAAGTTGGAGGCCAAATCTGGCAAAGCATAATATAATGGAAGTATTTGTTAGAAATTAGAAATTAATATCAGAACTTCTTTGTGGCTGTTTTCTTTCTTTTTCCTTCCCCAAAAAGCTCCAGTGTTGCTATTTTCTGAGCTTCCTTTGTTCCAGTTGCAATTATTCTGCAAAATATTTTAAAGGGAAAACATAGCTACAAGATATGGAGGTTTATTTCTCTGCAGTTTAATAATCCTAGAATCCCAGGTTGGAAGGGACCTCAAGGATCATCTGATCCAACCCTTCTTGGCAAAACAACAACCTGTTCTTTTCTACAGTCGATCTTATTTTGATCAATCTGTACATTGAAAAAGAAATGGAGAAATTAAATCCAACACATTTTTATGCCATATTCAACAATTTTATTATGTTGTAAAATTGCATCTAAAAATATTGTAAACATCACCTATATGGTGAGAGTTAATGTTCTGTATTCACTAAATCCCCAGGCCATTCTCTACCACTTAAGTCACTCCTTTAATTTGCATGTCCTTAAAATAAAGGGCAAATCTTCATGTATCTGAGATCATAAAATCCCGTTAGCTGGGAAAAATTATTTATATTCCCCAGATGTAAAACAAGGACTATCTGTGAGCTTGCATACATAAAATTTCTCTTCATTTTTTTTTTTCTTCTATAAAAACCATTTGGTAAAATCTTCTTTCATCCATCTTTTGTTTTCCATAGTTAACAGTTTTGTAAGCATGTAACAGTGAAATGCCAACTGAGAAACACTTGTTTGTGCAATTTGTCATTCCAGGTGATTTCTATCTTACAGCTCCAGGTCTTCCAGACCCATCCTGCACACATTCAGGGGTGACACATTTCTTAAAGCCCCACTGGGGCACGTGAGGAGTCACCAAAACCCAGAGTTTTCCATCAGCATTAGGATTTGATTGAGCACAAATGATACCCAGGCCTTGACTGTGTCTTGTCAGAGAACAATTGGACAAGTCATTTGTTACTGGGAGACCTTTTGCTGACTAAAACCAGCCACAGTCAATCATATTAAGGATCTGGCAGTTTTTAGCACCAACTCTTCATTTTCTAGACAGGTAATTGATGAAGAAAGTTTTAGGAAAGGCTTTGCATACTATTAGAAGGAAAATGCTCTGCTAGGAAGAAGGGTGTCTTCATCTGTAGTTGGGAAAGGTTGGAAAGTGTTGCTCAGTGCAGCTGGTAAAAGCAAGAGAAAGGATTTCAGGAGGTAATTTCACGTTCTTCTGCTTCCACATTAACCAGAGGAGGGTTTCACCTTTTTCCAACCCGAAGAGTTCTCCCTGTGAGTTCAAGGGGGAGCAGGAGCAGTCAGCACTGCACCCTTTGCTCTGTCTTGGGGCAGTGCCCGTGGCTGAACTTGAGCAGCCTCAGCCCCACCCACAAGGGGATGTGCTTTCCTGTGGTCTCAGTGGCCTTGAACTGGAATTTTCGTCTCCTTCAACTGGTCCAGCTCCCAGAGCCCAGTCTCCATCTCCAGGAATGCTTCTTCCACGTTATTTGGCTGGGTAACTGTATGTGTGTCCATGTGCACAGGAGGCCTCAGTGGAAAGAGTTCAGGCATGGGCTATATTTCTTTTCTTTTGAGTAGGTTTCATTTATTCCCTTTGCTCCTTTGTGGCTCCCCCACCCCTTGCCTTGGTTGAAGTGAATTAAAAACAGTTACACAAGAGCTGTGCAAGCTGATAAACTCACGAGGAAGATAACAGCTGTAAACCTCATAAAGAATTATAGCTGACTGGGGGCATCTGTTCTATACGTGTAAAAACTCACACTATTGATGTGTTCCCCAGGATGGAAATGGCTGTGCTGTGACCTGCCTGAGCAAGGCCTGCTCTGCTCAGCTTTACTTGCTCCTGCCTCGATAAAATCTGACCTCTCTGCACTCTGCTATGGAATTCCTTGGGAGATCCAGTGATCCCAGAGACTGAGCAAGATCAAATGAGCTGTTGGAAAGAAGAAGAAATGTTCCTCTGTGTGTTTGCTGGAAATTTGAGTGGGTCCGTTGCAGAAAGAAGCATGAAGTTTTATTTGGACTGGAATGTACATAACAGAGTTGAAATAGCAGGACACGAGTGAGAGGGATGTTTTTACCTCGTATTTTAAATTGTTCCCTTTCTGGAGCAGAGAGAAAGTGGTTTACAATCTCTTTATGTGTAAATACATGGCTGTGTGTCACTGCTGGTGCTGGCCAGTCTGTGCCAGCATTCCTGTGTGAGCCTGGTGTAGGGAAAGGCATTGGATGGCTCAGCCTGGGCCTTGCTCCTTTTCTCACACTGGGGAACCAGAGCAGGGGACGGAGCTGTTAATGGGGCCAAGTTTTTACATTTCTTCCAAGATACCCCAACCAGACTTTATTTTCTGTTACTTCTCTGTACTGTGTGAATGTCATTATTCACTCAGTTATATCAATTATATCAGATTCAGGACCAAAGTAAATTTCAGACAGATTTTATGGTAAAAAGGTGTAATAAGGGCCATTCTGCAATCTCTCTTCAGAGCATGAGAGCCGCTTGTGCAAAGGTCCCAGTGCCTCTGTCAGCTGAGGGCATCTTGGTGAGCAAGGGAAGGGCTGAGCCCCCTCCATCCTGTTCCCTTGGACAGCTCCTGGCACACAGACGCCTTTGGCAGACCTTGGCCATGGAGGGCACAGACACATTGTCCTTCTGTGTCCCTCTGTGCCCTTCTGCAGACCTGCTTCACACCTAGGGAGATGTTTTTCCCATTCGTTTGCCTTTTTTTGTCTTTGTCTTTCCATTGCTCCCACCCATGCCAGGGGGAAGAGAAAGTTCCAGCCATGGAGAATTAGGATTCTGGAGTAAAAATAGATTTTGAGATCAAATAAAAAGTGTCTTCACACTTCCAGTGTTCTCTGCATCACAGAGAAGTTCATTTTGAAGTGGCTACTGAAGACCAGGATTTAATTATATCTGGTTTCAATGATGTGAAGCTGAAGCCACAAACTTGAGCCTTTTGTCTTCTAAAGCACAGTTCTTTCTCATGCACGTTGTCTTCCCATAAGCTGAGGCTCCTGTTAGTTTGGGGTTAAAAATGACAACATCTGCACTGAATTTTCCCTTTTTAGCTAGAGTTGGAGAAGAAGAGGATGCCATTGTGGTGCCTGCCCTACACGCTGTGACGGGAGGGGTGGGACAAGAGCCCTTGTACATCAGTGAGTTCCTGTGTGGCAGCCAAGAGCTGTGTTCAGTGCATAAATGCACAGCAGGATGTTTGAACTGCTTGGAACGTGGGATGTGCAGTGGTGGTGGGATGCAGGGGCTGAACTGGTGATGCTGGGACTGGGCTGCAGCAGAAGGGTCTCTGATCTCAGACTGAGGCCAGGCCCATGGGACATAAACCCCGGGCTCACTGTGGGTGAAGAATTGGTGTCAGGTGAGATGCCTTGTGCTTGCAGGTGACCGCGGGTCGGGTTAGTGAGCCCAGAATGTGTGAGAAGGGAAATGAAATTAGTTCTGTGCAGGGTTCCTGAGATTTAGTTCATTGCTAATAGTCTAACTCAAGCATTCAATCTCCCGAGGAAAAACCGAGTTTCAGAAGGGAAACAGTGATTGTGGAAAGGGGTATCGGAAGGAGTCAGAGCTTTTCCTGATAGAACAAGTGTGGAGTACTGTCCTTTGTGGGGAAGGGTGGATGGGGAAGATATAAAATCTAATTTTATTCAGGAAGAATAATCCAGTGTGCAGAGCACTAGACTCTCCTCTGTGCTACCATTACTAGAAAGGAGCTGTGAAACATACTAGCAACACCAGTTGACCAATGTAAGGAAAATGCATCCAAAAAAGGAGACATGACTGCCTTGAGGGAATGGGAGGGAGGAGATGCCCTTCTCTGTGTCAATGAGGACTCCTGATGACAGTACAGGCTCCACTGGGCTCCACTTCAGGGAGGGATTTTGGCTCACTCTGATTGCAGAGTTACTGGTTGCAGCCAGATGCACCATAGAAGGGGACAGATCCTCCCCAGCACTGATAGCCGGGAGCAAAACATATGTGGAATACTTTCAGTATGGGAAAAAAAATGATAATCTTTGATGAAGGACTTGAGGTGGAGCACTGCCATTCCTGGAGTTTGAGTAAACCATGGAATGTGGAGGCTGAAAAAATTCCACTGGTGTTGGTTCCCTTCTCCCAAGGATTTCCCACAGCAGACACCAGAGATGGTGCTGGTGCCTGAGGGCTGAGGCTGAGTTTGTTCTCAGGTGTCACAAACCTGCAGCTGTGCTGGGCTATGCTGGCTGCCACCAGCACCTCCTGCTAACTCAGGGAGCTCCAAAAACAAACAAACAAACAACAAAAACCCCAACCTCAGTGACTTTGAAAATAATGCTTGCTGAAGAAAAGACTTAATGTTCTTGAGAAAGAGTATTCCACAGGTTCCCAACAGCTGTTGATGCAGAGCTCCATTGAAGTGGATGGGCTGGGTGAAGGCAAAGCTTTAATCATAACTTAATTTTCTCCTGGGGAGAGGAACATAGACAAAAAGGACATGTGCTACTATCATTGCCTGAATCTCATCTGGAAGATGCTGACATAAATAATGATGAAGGCTATTTAAAAACAGGATTGCTCCATGTAAGTACCTGTATTTTCTTTCAAAAACATATGTTTGCACTAGTAAATGAAGTGCTCAGAGGAGGGTGAAGGCCAGGCCTCCAGTCTGGGAGGACACCAAAGACAACAGGCAGAGTTAGAGCTGCGAGAATGTGAGGCTCCTCAGCCTTCAGTCAGCCTTGCACCCTGTGTGGAGGGGGTGTAGCAGCAGTTTGGGTGTTGGTGGTAGGACTTTAGGAGGTTTTCCTTGTGTTTTTAGTGGTTTGAGCAGTTGTGAGTATGCAGAGAGGGAGGCAATGGGTGTTCACAGCTCTGCCATGGATGTGCTGAGCAGATAATCTGCATCTCATCTGGGTAGTCCAAGTCCCTTGGCAGGTGGTGCAGAGTTGCTTTTTCACATGAAGAGTGACCTTCTCAGGACTCTGAAAGCTCTCACCAGCCTCACTTCCCAGCCTTCCCATCTCTGGAAATCTAGTTCACAGTTTATTTAGTAACTTTGGTACATTTAACCCACAACAAACTCCATCTCTTTCTCTCAGGAGTTCACTTGCAGCCTGTCCTTTCTGCAGCCCCTCCTGTGGGTTCTCTTGCTTTTACCCCACTGCCAGGAGATCTTTTTTTCATCACTTCTCTTCCTTTTAAATGAGCACAGGTCAGAAAGAGAAACATCCATCCTTTTCTCTTGATGCCTGAGAGCCTGCACCAGCGTGAGGAGCTCACTGCCCTGCTGAGCCTCTGAGCTGCCAGGCCAGATCCTGAGCAATAATATTATTTTAAACTCCACCATGGCTTTAAACTGCAGCATTGCAGGTTTGGAAGGCAGCCGCTCTGTGCCTTTGGGACTTCAGAGTGTGTTGTTGAATGAGTGCCCTGGGAAGTCACTAATAAAGGATGATTTATATTTCCCCAAATTCCACTCTTTGTTTTTATTTTTTTTTAAGGCATTGTTTTGTTCTTTCTTGGAGTGTTTTTGTAGAAATGTAGAGTTTAATGTTAAATATTTGCTCCCATGTGTTCGTTTTTGAGAGGGTGTTGAGATTTTCAGTTTATGTCCTTCAGCATCATGTCCACCCTAGGGAACAGTGTGGGGCAGGGTGGAGGCACTGCTGTGGTACAGTCTGGCCCAACCTGCAGCTGGTGCTGAGCTGCTTCAGTTTTGGGCCCCTTGTTACTGCAGAGCTGCTTGGGTTTATTCTGGCGTGTTTGGTGGTGCTATAGCTGACTGGAACACTGGCAGTGGAGATGTTCATGGAAATACACAAAAACCAGAGAAATGGCAGAGGGATTTCTTCCTCTCTCTCATGTGCTGGCACTGGAAGGCTTGGAAGAACAGAGTACAAGACCAGTTACCTGCACACACCATGTTCCCAAACCTGTCGGTGATGTATTTATTCCCCCTCCCATGACAATAACTCATTTATTTTGTAGATTGTTGTACTCCCCTGTCTGGGCAGGACAAGCCATTTACAAATGCACATCCCAGTGTTTCATCATCTCTGTTGTACATTGCAGACATCTCTTCACAATCAATAATGCAGAGATTTGCAGGCTTGTTTTCTTCCAACGCGGATCTAATTAGTTAATAAAATAATAGTCTCTCTCCTACCTCCGCCTACTGTTTCCCCCTTATTTCTCATCTTAGCCACTGAAGAAATATTTCCTCTGTTCTCACGAAAGGAATGCATTTACACTTGCCACAGCAGTTCAAAGATACCAAGAATATATTTTCCTTATGCTGGTAATTGCTTTTCTTAGTCATTAGTTGATCAAAGTGGAGGAAATGAAGTGGGGGCAGTCAGACTAAATAATACATTTGGAGTAGAACTGGGACTGGAGCTTTCTTGGGGGTTTTCTTTTGTTTTCAAAGTGCTGAGTTATTCAGTCTCTGCACAGGGGTGCCTCCCTGGTAGATGTGGAGTAGCGGTAAGTTACTGGGATGGTTCCTCCACGGTATAAATCAGGCACCAGCTGCTCCACGTTGTTCCTCCAGACGCTGAAGGAGCTCACAGCTCCAACACAGGTTTGTCTCACAAGCAAACTGAGCAAACTGAGGAAAGTATTTTTTTTTTCACCTGCAGGTGGCGAGAAAAACTGGAAACCTGGGGGTTTGGTGCTTGGGTTTTTTGCTTGATATTTTGTTTGAATTCTTTTAGAAAGGTAAATTTAATATCATTCTTCCATGCTTTCTGGTACTGTTCTTGTTTGGAAAGCTTGTATGGAACGTGAAACTGAAACTTTGGATTAGCATAAACATTTTAAAGTCTTTCATCAAGTCTGTTGCACTTACTGTCAATGTATTTCATCATCGTGGCTCTTTAATAAGTTTTGGCTGGTGCTGGTGAGACAGACAGTCAGAAGTTCACTTTTGCTTCATTTGGGTTTTTTGTGGGTGTTTTTTCCCCTGCCTGTGTCCAGCCCCATGAGCTTTGGCAGATTTGCTTGGAGACGAACCAGTTTCTAGATTTCTCCTTATTTGGAACAAGTGTCCTTATCACTGTTGCCAAGAATATCCCGGGCTGAGTGGCAAAGGGCCAGGAGCTCGCCGCAATTGCTCAGAGGGCTGGAATTCCCAGGGAAAACTGGGGCTGGCATGAGCAGTGCCACAGGAGGGAAAGTGTTGGATAGGCTGTGTGTCATCTCATGAACACCATCTTCACAGAAACACTGGTGTCTTTGCTAATCCTCACTTTATAACTGGATGCTGAGGTCAAAGTAACTTATTGTTTTAAGCAAAGCTTGGGGTTTTTCTCAGTGAAAGTCTCCTTGCTTACTCAGTGGCTTTAATCAAGATCCATAATACATGTAAATGCTCTGAGAAATATGGCAGGTGGGTGCTCTAATTTGCTTTTTATTTCTTGGAATAATTTTCTGGAATATACTGAATTTTTATGAGCTTCCTGGGGAAATATCCCATCCTGCATTCTTGTAATGAAGGATGATCTTGGAAACAACAAACAACTCCTTGACTCGCAACAAAAGGGGAAAAGTGTCTGAAATTGTTATTACGTATTTATTGGAAGAGAAGGTGGCATTAAATAATCTTAATGATTCAAGATAGCTCAGTGTATTACTTTCAGTACGGAGGAAGTTTGTTTTGAAGATCTGACTCAGTTTCAGTTGGATTTAGTGTGTCTGTGGCCTGCTTTTGCATGTATGAACAATATTCCCTATGGATATCCTGGGAAAGCACAGGGCAAAATCACATCTGCTGTTACTCTGACATCAACAAATTCATAACGGGGATGAAAGTAATGCAGTATTTCTACTTCAAAAAGGGGAAAAACAGAAACACCTGGGAACAGGTTGGATGATCTTGGCTTTCCTTGGTGTGTGGAAGGATGGCAGGGGAAGAAAAATTGCTCCCTGGGATTGTTCACCTGATCATTATTAGTTTGCCAGAGAGGACCACCATAAATGTAGGAACCACATAAAAAGGGAAACAAAGTGGGGGGAAGGGGAAAATCAAGGGGAGGGTCACAGATGGAAAAATTAAGACTTTCTTTTAAATGCAGCTGGTAAAAGTAACAGCTGAATGAGCTGTACTGATCCCAGCCCTGTTGTCAGCTAATGCTGGCAGGCATTAATAAATGTTTAAAACCGGCCTTAACGGTGCAAAATTTTAAGGACTCTACACCAATAAACAGAACAACTTCTAATTAGTACCCGCCAGGGAAGTAGCACACCTCCAGGCACTTCCACTCCTTCTGCCGTGCCCGCGTTTCCCAGCCACAGCAAGGAGCAGTGCACTCCCCCAGCAGGGGTGAGCCGTCCCCACGCACGCGGAGGCCAATGTGGGACACGGGCACACACTTTAGAGGCCTCCCAGGAAGGGTTGAAAAGTACCACTTTAGGAGCTCCCTGCCAGGAATCACATCCCACTATCCATATGTGCTGTGGACCAGGGGATGCAGCTCAGGTCTGGCCTCTTGTTGAGATGAGTCCGTGGACTCCAATGAAGTCATGGCTGTGTGGCATGAGAATGGCTTAAAAACGGAGCCGAGCAGAACTCCCCCGGGCTGGAGGCTGGCAGGAACAGAAGGGAGGGATATTTTTGAGTTTCTGAGAGCAGGGCTCTGACGGGGGAGCAGACTGGCTCTGGTGGTGTAGAACAGGCTGACATAATGCTGAGGGAAGGAGCCAGCAGAGTGGGTGGATCGTGCTGGCGCTGTGTGCGCAAGCGTGGCTGGCGCGTGGCTGTGAGCACATGGGGACAAGGGGACAAAGGCTGGGCTGCCCCAGGCAGCAGCTCCTGCCCATCTGTGCCTGGCAGGAGCCTTGGGATCTCTCCTGGGAGTGCGGGCATCGTGTGTTTGTCTGGGACCCCTGTGTCTGTGTGGTGGCCGTGCTGGCACAGAGGCCAGCCCAGAACTGGAAACTGATCCCTGTTCCTCATTTTCATGGATGCTGAGGACTCCAGGCACCACCTGAGCAGTGTATAAATGAATTTCTGGGGATGTAAATTGTACCTGTGCTCTCTGTAAGGCCTCCTCGTCCTGGCAGAAAGCTGCAAAATGGTTTGGGTGTAAAAGGTGCCTCGTTGGCCAAAAGGCCTCACAGTGCTCCCTTCTGCCCACAGTAAAACCATGGTGGGACTTCCCCTGGGAGGGCTGTTTTGGCTTTGGCCCTTCCTGGGGCTGCTCTGGCCAAAGGACAGTGGGATGGGCACCTCCTTGGGAAAGGAGTGAGGTTTAATTCCATGTGCTGGTAGGGATGTGCTGTGACTGGGCAAATCAGCTAAACTCGACCTTTCTTTCTGCTCAAAAATGGGAAATATACCATCCCTTACCCAAACTGCATGAACACAAAAACCTGATTGGTTTTTTTCTACAGTTCTAATAAAAATAAATGCTACCTAAGCATCTACAATGTGAGTTAAGGGTATTTCCTGTTTGCTATACATTTTTCTTATTTATTTTAGAAAGAACTCAAACTAACCCACCACCCACCAACTCTTTTTTTTTTCTTAACTCCTTTTTCTTCCCAGTAAAAGATTTTTCTTAAGGATTATAGACTAATTTTACTGTACACATATTACACTGAAACAACTGGTAACTTTTTCTTGTGCCTACTCAGAGAGCTGGCTCTTATAAATAGTATTTCACATGTCAGGCACATAATACCCATGCTCTGTGGTCTCTGCCAACAGTTTTAGATATGGAAATGAGGTTAATATTCATCCAAAAAACATATTTTATTTGGAAACCCTTCTCTGCCTTTCCCCACGTTGCTGTGGGAGGGATGGGAAGCAGAGATGGACAGCAGCTTTGTCCCTGGGAACAGATGGAAGGTGCAAAGCAGACATCTTCAAGAAGAGCTGACATTTTAAGCACTATCAAGTCTGCAGGGAGAGATAATATCATTCCTGAGACATAATGATATACTTGGAAGAGCAGACAAGCTTTACAGCATGCAAGCTGAAAAAGCATTTTGAGCCTGAATGCTTATTTCTTTTTTTCATTCTATCCCTATGTGCAATAAAGATGTTATCTCCTCCCTCAAACCTTGTCTTGCTTGTATCCCAAGACCTTCATGTCCAAAATTATACCAGATTTGACTTTCCAGCTTGCTTTCCCATCCTTGATATTGATGTCTGCATCTTCCCACTTTTAAGGCAATGTTGCATGTCCTGGTCATGTGACACAGGATAAAGAGAGCAAGGGTTTATTTTTTATTTGCTGTCCTCGTTGCTTTTACTGATTAATGTTTATTTATCCATCAAGTCAGAATAAGCAGTCATTTGCACTGGATCCTAATTTCAATTACGGATATCCTAAGAATTTGAGTAATAATGTCATTGTTTGTTATTAGGTTTTAAGTAACAGACATGAGTAAATAATGAGACAATATAAATATAAATCTACTTATTTATCCGAGCCTTAAATGCCAGGCAATAATACCTAATCTAAAAAAAGAAACCCATGTGAATTACTAGCATCAGAGAGACTTCAGAAAGAATCTGTCTCTTATTAAATTTAAGTGGGTCAAATCCTGCAGCTCCTCAGTGCAGGGGAGAGGTTTGTTCAAGGATTTTAATGGACTACACCATGATAAACGATGACAGAGGGGGTGATAAATGCAATGTGTTGCTCATTAGGACAGGCAGAGATGGGCTGGTAATGATGGGTGCAGATCTAATGATTTATTTGCAGAAGTACTGAGAAATATTCAAGCCCTAATTTAACATAAGCTGTACATTGGGATGATAGTAAGTTTGTGCAAAACTTGAGTCTCAGGGCATTGAATCTTACATTATTTGTCTTCTATATAAGCAGAAGCAATAGTAATAAGGAATAAAAATGTACATCCAAACAGATTGATTGAAATTACAACCTTAGGGATTTTCTTCATCAAAAACCGGCAGGAAGAATTTAGTGCTGGCTGGATGTTTTCCATTAACTTCTGAAGAGCTTGTCTTTGGGTGAAACATTAATAGGGAGTGAAGTGGAAAACTGACAAAAGCCTTCTGTGTTTCCTTGGTTTCAGCATTTGGTGTTGATGCTGTGGCACCTCTGGGCCCAGCCCGTTGTGCTGTGCAGCTCAGATGAGCTTCCCTGGATCGCCAGGACCCCAGGGCACCATCACTGCTCCAGTGTTTCCTCCCTCCCTGTTTCAAATGGGAGGACCAACAACCCATTAAAACACTGCCTGTGCTTCTGCAGCAGCACGGCGAAAGAAGAGCTGACTTGGGAAGCAACCATTTTTCTTGCTTTGTGCGAGTTCTTGGAGGGGTCATGGTGCAGCAGTGTGTTCTCAGTCTTTTCCAGGACAAAACTGGATTTAGTAACTGGGAAGAAATAAACGGCAGCCACAGCTGGGAGGGAGACGGGGCAGGAAGAGTGGGAAGGAAGGAGCAGGGAAGGCACCAAGCTGCCCATGGAAGGGAGCCTTCAGAGAAAAGATGACTGCCTTGATAGTCAAGGTCAAGCTATCAGAGACAACCACAACCTGTTATATAAAACTGATGCAGCTGTTCCAGAGCTTTGAGCACGCCAATGCTCCTCAATTTATTTTACATTCCCCAGGGGCAGTGATACGTGCGCTCTCTACCCCTCAGATGTGTGAAACAAAATGAGTTTCTGTTCCCTGCAGTGGGACTCCAGAGGGCTTTGACTGTGGCAGAGGAGGGGAATGGGTCTCTGGACAGTTTTAGAGGTAAGTTTGCTGTGAGGACAGGGGTGGGAGCTCTGCTGCATGGCCTGAATGGGGGTCCCACCACATAGGCTGAGAGAGAACTGGTTTGCAGTTCTCTCTGCCTTGCTAAGATTCACATCTTTGGAGTCTCTCAGGAGAGGACTGCAAACCTCAGAGCAGTGTTGAAGCTGCAGTTTTGCTGTTTCAATCTGCATGAGTTTCAGAAGCAGCCTTCTACCTAAGCAAGTATTTTGGTATTGAATTAATTAGCAGTTCTCTTACCACAGCATTTTCACAGGAACTGCATCCCACACCTGCACCCCTTCACCTTTTCTGGCTGCAGCCTCAGCCAGTTTCTCAGCCAGGCTCGGAGGGTGCCAGCATCACTTGCCCTGAGCCCAAGTCCTGACAGCCTGCCTGCCTTTGCAGAGTTATCCCCACAATGACCTTGCTTAATGCTCTCACTGCAGAAGCTGCTGCTCAGTCAGCCTCTGCAAAGCTGCTGGGACTGCTCTGGCCCTGGGGACAGGCTAGGTTTGCAGTGGGTAGCTGGGGGTGCTCACAGGGTGCTCCCATGCTGTGCAGTGGGACAAGAAGGACATCACAGCACCCATTCCCTGCTAGGTTTTAGTGTTCCCTCTAGCTGTGCAAATGTTTTGAATTTTACAAGTCAAAATAGAAGAGAAGCTGATGGCCACTGCCTTCAGATATGAATTAATGTGACTGATGTAGCCTGGCTGCAAAAGAAGGTGTGAGGACTGCTGAGGTGAGCACCGTGCTGTGAGGGGTGTGCTGAGCCGGGGCTGTTTTGTGAAACAAAAACTGCAGGATGCACAAGGGAGATCGAACACCTTTCAAACACATTGGGCAGTGCAGGTCACCAGTGTTCCCTAGAGCCACCAGGCTGAGCCCCTCTGCTCTGAACCCAGGCTGGGAGAGCTTGGGGTGTTCACTTGGAGAGGAGAAGCTCCAGGGAGAGCTCAGAACCTCTTGCAGGGCCTGAAGGGGCTCCAGGAGAGCTGGAGAGGGACTGGGGACAAGGGATGGAGGGACAGGACAAGGTGGAATGGCCTCAACCTGAAGGAGATTAGATTTAGATCAGATTTTAGGAAGAAATTTTCCCCTGTGGGAAGAACTTCCCTGAGGGTGGGAGACCCTGGCACAGGGTGCCCAGAGAAGCTGTGGCTGCCCTATCCCTGAAAGTGTCCAAGGCCAGGTTGAGCACATGGAGCTTGGAGCAGCCTGGGACAGCAGAAAGTGTCCCTGCCCATGGGGTGGGACTAGATGGGCTTTAAGATCCTTTCAAGTAAACCATTCTTTGATTCTGTGATTTATTTAACTCTGGAGTTACTGGCAGCCTCTCATTTCCATATGTTCCTTTCATTCTTACAAGTCTGCCCTCTGGACTTTTGTCCCTCCCCTGTGCCCATGTCATGGCTTAGAGGCACGAGCAGGCAGGGAGCAGAGGGGCTGTGAGGCTCAGCCTGCAGCCAAACCATCCTGCTCTTCTCAGATTAAATTGTTCTGAGGGGAAACAACATCTAATAGTTATAGATAGGCCAGAATGACAACAGCATCATTAAAGCCTTTGTCATTCGTGATGGATCCTTGCAAGAAGTGTTTCTCAGCAACAGAGGGTAGAGGTCTCTTTTTAAAGAGGAGCACCAGCTGATCTAAACCCAGATAAAATTCACAGCACTACACTGCATTCATCAGCACAAAGAGTCAAAAGATCCTGGGTACCACTATGTCACACAGGAAAAAAAGTACAGCCAGCATCGGAGCTCACAGCTTCAGGGTTTCTTTTGGAGCTAAGCAAACTTCCAGCAATTTTCCAGCCAGGGATTAATTTCTGTTTTGATCTTGCTTTCCAGACACAACACAGCTACTCCTGGGGCTTTCAGACTGGGGCTGAGCCATGCACCCCTTTGAGAGCAGCAGAGTTACAGGGTGGTTCTCCTGTGTAAGACTCAGTGGCCCCTTGAGAAGTATGATCCAAACAAGAAACCAATTTGCTGGAAGTCTTCCCTCCAAACTGGTGTTCTAGAACTTATTTCTTTGTGTGAGTGATCTAATGAAAGTCAAACGAAATTCAGAATAAGATTTCTTCCACCAAAGGGTTTTGTTGTTTTTTTTTTTTTTTTGCATCTTTGAGAACTGTGCAGTACAACAAGAGTTAGGAGAGAAAAGGAACATGCTGGACTGAGTAATGGCAATTGCGATGAATGCATTTTGGCTACTATTAAGATACAACTTACTTTAAAAGGAATAAACAGCCCATCTGAGGATTTTTTTTTTTTTTAACATCCTCAGGGGGGTTATTTGTGAAAGCTGTGCTTGTTGTGTTCCACTTCCATAAAAAATGTACATAGGCAGGTTTCTGAGCATCACGTCCTTCACAGGAGTTTGTGCTAAGGGAGTGTTTTTTGGTTTGAGAAGGGAGGAGGAGGGTATGGGTTATTTCTAGGGTTTTTGTTCATTTTTTTAGAATAGGGAAGTGGAATGGTATTGAAGAAAATGGATTTTAAAAAAAGGAAACTGGAACAGCATTGAAAGCAGGAGTACACCCTTTCTCTTCCACAGCAGCAGGGAAGCTAGCACTCCCCCTATCATCCCATTACACTTACTCAGAGCCCTAAGAGTTGTGTTAACTCTTTACATGGGCGTGCTTATCAAAATTTCTTCATTGAGAATGTGGTCAAGCATGGGAACAGGCTGTCCAGGGCAGCAGGGGAGTCCCCACCCCTGGGAGTGTCCTAAGTCACGTGTGGATGTGGCACCCGGGGTCAGGGTTCAGTGGTGAGCAGAGTGGTGGTGCCAGGCTAATGGTTGGATTTAATGACCTTAAAAGTCCTTTCTGACCCTGACGATTCCATGATTCTGTGTTTGGCTGGGGAATAGTACAGACAGGCTGTCCTATAAAATTATTAGGTACAAGTAGAAAAAGACTTTTACTCCTCTGTCTCTATTAATTTGCACAGCCAGCTTGAATTCTTTTCTCTCTCTAATATTTTCCTCTGATTGCCTTCATATTCAAATTTAAATTAAAGCCAAAGATAACTGGCCAGAAGTTCTCACCTTTAGCCTACAGATGCTTTTGCTATCAGGTCTGGTGTGTCATACAGCAGCAGTGCTGCTGCCATGAAGGAGCTCCTGGTGGAAAGGTTGAATGGAGCTTTGGTGATACACTGCTCATAAATCTGAGGAAGTCAGAGTTCTGATTTACACTTTAATTAAAGTATGTATCACACATATATTAAAATTCAAATGGTTAACTAATATAAAGGTCAATGGAATGCAGAAGCTGCTCCCTTCCTACATTTTTAATTTCCACATTTTGGTTCACTCAGTCAGATGTGCACACAGAGCAATCAGGAAACTTAATCCAACAGTTTATAAGGTAAGATATAGTGATGTGTCTTAATCTAAATTCAAATTACTTTCTTCTGGGAAAAAGTCATAGCTGTCAAAACCATTGCTGTACTAACTGTAAGTTTATCACTTTTGTTACATAATCTCTGGGGAAATTAGATTATAAAACCTGTTTCTGATTCTTAAGGCTTATACACCAAACAATAAAAATTTGCCTTCATTCATAACCTGTTAGACTTCATTAAAAAATATGGAGCCTAGAGATTTATGAATAGTGACATTGACAAAGCTTCATTTGCAAAGAAATTACATCCATAGCTCTGCATTAATCTGTAAATGCTTATGAATGAGAACTTATTTATAATTGTTGGGAAAAATATTTGTAGGATTTACAAGTGAGATATGATTTATCTTGGGGAATTTATCATTTCAGTTATATACAATTAATAGCAGCCATAATTTAAGACTTCTGGTTGATGAAAGGCTGTGCATATTGACTAATTATCCTATTTTTCAGTTAGACATGAAGAATGTTGTGCTTTGAATAGTTTAAGGGCTGCAGGTTTTCATCATGTAATAGCAAACAATGGCACAGATCTGTTTTATATGATATAGATAACTCTTCTAATTAACGAAGCACAGAATTCAATGCTTGCAGGGCCAGAATGTCAACGTGATGACTAAAAACCTTGGTAGTGAATGTGAAAATACAGTTTTGTGGTTGTAGGTTTATACCTACCTGGTCTCTCCTTCCTAGTCTGTAATAACATCAGTTTGCAGCTTTATCCTGGGGTGCCTGCTTGGTCCTTTCCACTGCTGAAGGTCCTGTGGCACAGGGAAGTTGTGCTCAGCAGGGACGATGACACCAACCACCCACACCTTTCAGTGTTCTACATCTCAGGCAGTTTCTTGCCCACACTAAATCAAGTTGGATGCTATGGCACCAAAGGTTTGTTTCCTGCAACAGGAATGACCAAGGGAGAGATTTTCTGTGCAAACCCTCTTTAATCATGAAATCTTATGTTCCTGAGACTCTAAGTACCATAAGGATGCAGCTGCTGTCCTGGCTCTGTATTCCCTGGGAAACTGGGTTACATTTGCAAATAAATTTGCTTCTGTTTGTGTTTTGTATCTACCAAAGCACCAGTCCCAGGGAAGACGCCTTAACATCCGTTCCAGTGTCCTTGATCTTGTGTCTACCTAAATCCTGAGTCTGAAATAGGAGGAGGGATGTCCACACAGGAATATTTTAGCAATCACTGGGAAGACTGGACAATGATATGGGAGTACAGGAGTTTCTTTTGAATGCATGATGTAGAAATGGGAATAATTACAGTGTCTATGAATGCTTCCAGGCTGTTCTGTGGGCCCAGAAAGTCCTCACTGCAAGAATTACCAATCCAAGTTTTCGCAGCACGACAATGTCCCTCAGTTCTCTCAATGTCAAACAATTCAGTGCATTGCTAAAAATACTTTCCTTGTGCACAAAGGCAGCCTACATGAAAGGCTGGCGTGCTTTGAAGAGGAAAACATTGGAGCTGCCTGCGCTGATTGACTACTCCAAAAAAGCTTTCTGCAGAGAACTGTGCAACTTTCTGAATGGATTAGCTGTGGCTAGGCTCACAGCCCTTTGTGTTTTCCTCTTGTATGAACAGACAGGCATCGCGGATTTATTGCACTCACCGCAGGCTCACTTTAACTTGGAAGTGTGGACACAGCAAATGGCCGCTTTTAATTTCGCTTTTGAAGTCTGTTTTGATCAAGAATATAAGAAAGTTATGCTCATCTTGCCAGAGAACTAGAGCCATGTGTGTGTCTGGGGAGTAATCAAAGCTGCCGGCACCTGTTTGGGTAGGTCATTAGTACAAAAAAAGCCTGGCAAATAAATTAATTGTTCAAATGCTGCTAGTCGATGTCTACATTCGTACAGTATTTGATCTGAGGCCAAGAAAGGTCTGAATTAAGCCATGCTTGACTTTGGGGAGCTTCCATTTCCACTTGCAGAGAAGATCCTGTGCTCTCTGGTGGAGCCACGGCATTTTAGAGCACGGAGAACAGGGGATGACGTGCAGTGATGTGACACTGGCTGAACACTTGGGACAGAGCTGGAGCACCCCTTAGGACAAGGGACAGGAAGTGGAGGAGACAGAGTGAAAGCGGAGCTGAGGAGGATGCTATGGGGAAGCAAGCAAGTGACGTTACAGGTGATTGTAGTCTTAGCTTTTTTTCTGTAGCTATCATCAGACTGGGATGCTGTGGCAGCACTCTGAGCAGGCTGATGGAGTTTGGAAGTATCCTGGATGGATGGGATCCTCCTGAAATTTGTGTTGAAGATTTTGCTATTTCTGGAAAGGCAAATAAACTTCTCAAAATGGCAAATGTCTGAACGGGCCTTAATTTGACCATAATGAAAATTCTTTTTTTTTTTTTTTTGAAGGTAGGCCAAAGTTGGGATTGAGCAAGAGAGATCAAAGTAAACTGGAGCTAAATGCAGCTGAGGGAAATGTGAAACTAATTTATAAAACCCCAAATCGCTTTATGATCTGAACAAGAAAAATCAGTGCTGGAAACTGTAACACAGTTCCTACATGGCAAAGCCAAGAGCACCAAGAGAAATGGTTCAGCAAATCACTTGCATATGAGCCAGTCCAGGCAGTAAATGGTTCATCTGATAATTCCTGCCTTAAATGTGGAGCTGAGTTGGTATTTGTGCTTTCATACTCACTGTCTCTATTTAGTGACACTTTCAAATTGCAGTTTGAAATGACTTTGTAATATTGTCTTCCTAAGGACAATTACCTCTTCAGAGATTTGTGGTATTGTCATTATTCCTAAAGATAATCCTTTTTTTTTAGCAGCTTGGATGGGCCTGTTCCTATTGATTCAGTGTTGTGACTTGACATCTTGGTGAAGTTTTCAGGCATCTTCCCACAACAGCCCATGGCCACAGGAATGTCCCAGGAAGAGCTGCTGGCATGAGGGTGCCCTAAGACTAAAAGCAGAAGACAAAGCAGGGGAAGCCCACTTGTATATTTTTTAAGATGCTACATCCCTGGAAGTGTTCAAGGCCCGGCTGGACCGGGCTTGGAGCCACCTGGGCAAGTGGAAGGCGTCCCATGGCAAGGGTGGGACTAGATGAGATTTACCAGTCTGGGATTCTGTGATCACAGGCCTTTCTCACTTGCATTAGCCAGGCCCTGGATCACACAGCTATCATCAGGGTCAATCCTGAAACCAAAATACTTGGAGCTGTGCACACAGGACAGTACAGAAATGTGAGAGCACCCTGTAATGCACAAGCTGATCTCAGAGAGATACCCTTCATAGCATCCCTACATGTTCTCTGTTCAGGGAGGGCTTTGGAATATTCTTAACTTGGCAGACATGTTCCAGATGCTGCATTTTGCTAGGTGCTCATGGCTGTCCTCCTCTGGGCACTGCTGTATCCACACGGGAACAACACTCAGCCATTCTCTTCAAAATCCCCAGCCAGGTTCTCAGCCAAACAAGGAAGAGTTTTTGATAGCTGAGATGCTGAACATGCTGAAACCCAGCTGTGTTACCAAAAAGTGTTCTTTCTCCTTTGAAGATCCTTTCAGAAAAGCTAATGAATTAAAATGCTTTTCAGATCACAGAAGGAACTGAATTTCCATCTTGTGCCTCCCTCTCACAAAAGGAGCCGCAGTCATTACAGGAGAAGCCAACGCCTGTCTGCTCGTGATGGATGTGTACGAGTGAGAAGTGAAAGTTCGTTTTATTCTTAACAGCCAAGTGCCACAGTTAGAGTTTCAACCTCTTAATCAATCAGTGTCAGCCAGTGTCACAGTCCCTAAGCACCACAGTTAGCTCTGCACTACCCTATTACTCCCATTACTGCTCCTGCTGCTGAACAGGCTCTGCTTCACAATTCCTTCCACCGGGACCCGGGCTCAGAGTGGGTGAAAACACAGTTTTCTAAAAAGACTTGCTGGGCTTTGAGACATCCAGATGTCTGCTGTCTTCTCAGCTGGCTTCAGTGGGCAGGTGGCTAGGAAGGGAAACCTTCTGCAGAGGGGGCACAATCAATAAGGCTGAAAGAAAACATATTAATATGGGAAGGGAAG